>CAWUFW010021413.1:0-121816 GCA_963921515.1 Calotriton arnoldi | reverse complement strand
CTTACTGTGATATAGGCTACCTATATCACTATATACATACACACATATAAACCTATAAGTCACTCCTATGGCAGGCCTTATCAATCCTGAAGGCAGAGTGCGTGGTTCCTATGTGAGAGGGTGCCTCTGCATGAGCAGGGCCCTCTGCAGCGTTCGGAGACCCTTCTCTGATGCTGTTTGTAGTGCAGCCTGACCATATACTCTTAAGCGCATTATAACCTCGCGTTAAATGCTAACTTTGGGATGGCTGCACGGAAACATGTCGTGTTTGGTGTCAAACATCTTGGAATACTACCCCCCACCAGTCCTGGCGGCGGGGGTAGCATTCCACCCTTCTAGAGGGAAAGGCATGTACACACCGGTATGCCCGGTACTGACTTTTCCAAGCCCTGGCATCACAAAATGGATGCCGCTGCCACAGACACGAGTCTGGCCTCCTGCTGCTGACCGAAACTCCGGCAGGGGAGGCCTGGACAATAGGTTTCCTGTCCCAGGGAGGTGTGACCACCTCCCCAGACAGGATAGTGTGTATTGGGGCTGGGCGGGAGCACTCTCGGGTGCTTTGAAGTCCTGCACTGGGGGCACATTTGGTGTCCCTAGTGCATACCCCAGTTCAAACCGGATCAGGGGCTTCCAGCCCCTGCTTTGGCGCGAACTGGACAAAGTGAAAGGGTGTAGCCACCCCTCTGCCCTGACCCACCCATAGGTGGGACCACAGAGTAAGTCCAACCCCTAAACTTAGTATAAGTATGGGACCCCAGTCCTTAGGACTTTAGATTATCCCTGGACGAAACTCTGACACTGAATCCTGGACCTTCGACGCTCTACTTAACGATTAGAGGACAGAAGAATCTCCTTGGGGTCAAGGAGTGACTCCCCTGCTTGGCAGGCACCAAAGAAGCAATTGTCCGGTCTGCATCGCTGAAGCTCCGTCGGACGCCGAAGTTTTTGCATCACCAGAGGTGGATTTCCAGACTTCCCCGAGGCTGTCCTGAGTCCCCAGCAAAGCTGAGGCCCGTAGCTGTCGTGGGTAACGTTGAACCGTGACCCCTGGACACCACACGCATTTGCAAGTGCATCCTCTTCTGGGTCTCCCACGAAGTCGTGCTTTGGGCTCCGAGTAGCCCCAGCCTCCAGCACCAACTGCACCGAAGATCACTGGCCTCCACTCCACGAGTGTCCTGTGAGCCAGCTCCACGTGCACCGTCTTGAGGCTCCTTTGCGGTCGCTAGCCCGTTGGCTAGTAGCCCTTCACGAAGGCCAATCTTTTTCTACTTGGGCTCCCTGGTTGCTCCAGGCTTGCCCTCACTTACCTTTGCTGGGTGAGTTCCTCAGACCTTGCTGGTCTGCACAATCGTCAATCTTTATCGTCATCAAGACTTGCCGTTGCCAAGGCTTTTTGGGTCCGATCCGGTCGCTGACACCTTAGCACTCGACAAACATCATGTACCGGTCCGAATCCTGCTCCTGGTCACCGACAACACCTCCTGGACCTCGTGGCTGAAGAGTCAAGACGACCATCAACCTACCTGAAGCACTCGACATCGGTGGGCATCTGCTCATCGCCTTCCTGATCACTGGCTAGTGACCCAGACTCTGTCCCCTCTGCTTTCAGGTTCTTCAGATCTCCGATCCACCCTTGGATCCACCCGGACACTTTTCACTTGGTCGCCAGCAGCACTTTGCAGCAGATCGCCATTCAAATCGACGACGAAACCCGACCCCGAAAGGCACCTATGCACCCGGTTTCCCTGGGTGAGGTAACAAGAGTACTCTGGTGCTCCCATGGGTAGAGACTCTAGAACGACCTAGTTCTCAAAGGGTTTGCTCCAAGTCCTTCTTTAAGTGTCCCTTTTCTTTAAATTCCAAACCGCGACTTTCTCCATAGAAGTTAACGGCGATTCGCGGCTGTGTTACTACACTGCACGCGTCCCCCGTGGGTCCCCTGTGTCACTACCTTGGGTGGTTCCTTGTGGTCCAAGCACTTCTAGAGGCTCTAGGCCTAGTGTCTAGCTCAGTCGTGGTTCTTATACCACTTTATTGGTATATGGTTTGGTACGCCCCTAGGGCCCAAACGTGTATTTGTGCTATTACTGTGTTTAAATAACTTATAACTTATGTACTTCGAACTCTAGCCTCATAAAGAGACTAGAGGGTGTGTTTAGTAATAAATACATATATTTTGAATATATACCTGGTGTGGTGCTCTTTCATTTGGTCACTCAAGAGATTATAGACTGGTAAAACAAGCTGCTTTACATTCCTTCAAGACTTAGCCTGAAGGCTGCTCTCCATAGCTACCACTAGGATAGCTTTCAATAAAGGTTGTCTTTAACCTATCTCCAATAAGGGGTTGTTTGGACTGGTGCAAGGTGCCCACTATAATTAGTGGACAGCATATGCCAGGCCAACTTCTCACACCAGTATTTACATTTTGTCTTTGCATTTGACCATTCACATTGCTATTGGGCATTGGAGCTTGTGGAATTTGCAACTTCTGTCCTCTGTTTGTCACCTGCACCTGTTGATTCTGATTCTGCACTTGATTCATCTGCACTTGGCAGTTCTGATTTTGGCTCTGCATCTGCTCTTGTCCTTGATCAAACGAACCTGAGTTCCCATTATTATTCAACACCATCTTACACTCGCGACGCCAATGTCCAAACTTACCACAATTAAAACAAGGACGTTTTTGTTTCAAGTCTTCTAAGTTCGCAAAATTACCTCTACCTCTTCCTTGACAAATCGGAACCATCTGTGTCACTGTATTGCCATTTGAAGCTAAACCTTTCATACCAGTTGTAGTCTGACCATCATCAGTCACATCTCCACTCAGGTATCCTCCTTTCTGGGCTGCTCTCATTTGTGCTAACATCAATTTCTCCTTTAGTTACTTGTCTCATCTCTATGTCATCTCCACAATATTTCGCATAAAGAAGAATCTCATCAACTGATTTACTCTGCCAACATATTAAATGTTGTTGAATCATAGCACTTATTTCTGGTCTCAAGCCATAGACAAAACGATATACAAAATGTCCCATGTCTTTTTCAGTGATGTTTTCTATACCACTAAACTGCTTAAACACTTGAAGAAGCCTTTCGTAATATGCATGCACTGATTCTTTCAGTTCTTGAGTCGTTCTATCAATCTTCACCCAATCTTTTGGAGAAATCTTCCCTATCAGGTATGAAATTACCTGATTGTATTTTTTCATAACCTCATCCGATGGTGCTCCTGTTTTGGGATCTCTCTGATATTCTTTACTCAGCCAATCTACAGCAATTTTACACTCAATCCACAAATCAGCTTGAACCACTATATCGAAAAGTCCTTCTAAATCAACCCACAAAACTTTTGATACTTTCACAAATCTTTCAACTTGTCTGTACCATTCAACAGGCTTTTCTCTCAATCTCGGAAAAGCATTCGTAAATGACAAAATGTCCTGTCTTGACCATGGAACGTGGACATAACCACCTCCAGGTACTTCTCTCATTGGATAAGCCCTGACAGCATCATCTGATTCTGTCTTCTTCTCTGGTTCTCTCAAAGGGTACGACGGAGAAGCTACATTCGCTTTAGTATTTTCATCTTTTTTCTTTTTAGCCCATCTTCCTTTCCACTTGTCCAATTCACCCCAACGCTTTAGTGTGCTAATCAACTCTTTAATTCGCAATCGTTTCCCTGAAACATTCAAATTTTCCAAATCTCTGTCTGTAAAATCTGATCTATACGTCTTTTGTAAAGCTTTTGACTTCTCAATGTCCACTCCATACTCTTGGGCTGTCTCAACAAATGTCTCATGCAAATTTCTCGCTCTTCGAATATTAGTTTTACATAGAAACAACAACTCATCATCCTGAAATTTACTCAATCTTTCTGGACTAATTGTACCTATAATCATCTCTTCTAGTACTCCTTTTAATTTAGTCACATCAACACAGTCATCCTTATTCTGAATACTACAACCAGGAGCTATATCTCGAATCTACTGATCTAATTCTTCTTGCGATGGACCCATTGATCTTTGTACATCCTCACCCGACTCACTTCTAGGTTTAGCAGGTGTTTGTGCATTCAATCTCTCTTCAGTCTGTATTAATTTCCTAGGTTCTTGATATACTATCCTTTTCGGTGTCTCATTTCTCCCTGAAACATCAATCAATTGTTCTTCTGGTCTCAAATTCACACTCACATTTGTGCTGTTCCTACCACTACTTCTTTCATTAATCCCAATCCCTTCTGGGACTGCCAAAGCATGTACTCCCGTAACACTCTGTCCATCACTATATAATGGAACTACTGGACCAATCGTCACTGACAATACTTCTGGGTTTCTTACTGCTTCCATCCTAACAATCGTCCTTTGCCTGTTCTCAATCTGAACTGGTCTTACTCCATTTGTCACTCTATTCTGAGGTTGTTCTTCAATTTGAATCAAAGGAGCACTAGGTATAACATTTGAAGTATGTGAATCACCTGTACTTAAACTAATTTGTTCCTCTTGATATGGGGGCGGTCTGTTCATTAATAATTCATTTAGGAAATCCTCATCAATGTCATATGAATCCATTAAATTCACATTCACATTCTTATCTTGTGTTTCAGTATTATTCTTTTTCTCTTTGGACTTTCCCCTTTCAGTCTCATCAGCCTCTCTAACAGGAAATAATCCATTTGTTTCTATAACAGTACCTCTTCTCCACATCTTCTTACGAGCATCCCACTTTGCTTCTGAGTATCTACTCACTGTATTTTTATACCTATTCTGATGCCTGTCTCTTTCTCTCCTGTATGCTTCATACTCCCATTCTTCTAAAGCCTCATACTGCATTGGTCTTGGGTTTGGATTCAAACCATTCATCCGAAACCTCAGATTTTCCAAAATCCTTGTATTGAAAGTACCATTTTCAGGAAAAGCTAATTCACCTTCATCCTCTGTATATTTCACCCAATTCTCTAACCATGCACACGTATGATAACGCCTTTCTAACGCCATAAATGCTGCTGGCGTACCTTCAGGAGCTATTGGAATCCCTTCTCCAATTGGAATTGGTTGATCCTTGCTAAACAATGTCTTTAACAACTTTATTATCTTCATTTTCTCTGCTTACTGTAAATAGAATATTATTAATAACTCTAATCTACGTAAATCCTAACAATACTCTCTTCCGTGTTAAGTTTTCAACTTCCAATCAAAGATATTTTCCGCTGTCCAATAACAGCGCGACTCACACCAACTAACCAGTACCAGAACGGCACCTCTCAATCAATCAATCAATCACAGCATTTATAGAGCGCGCTACTCACCCGGGAGGGTCTCAAGGCGCTGGGGGAGGGGGTAAGTTACTGCTCGAACAGCCAGGTCTTGAGCTGCTTCCTGAAGGCGAGATGGTCCTGGGTTCGCCGAAGGTGAGTGGGGAGGGAGTTCCAGGTCTTGGCCGCCAGGTAGGAGAAGGATCTTCCTCCGGCGGTGGTTCTGCGGATGCGTGGTACGGTGGCGAGGGCGTGGCTGGTTGATCGTAGCTGGCGTGTGGGCGTGTAGAAGGACATGCGGTCGTTGAGGTACTTTGGGCCCAGGTCGTGGAGGGCCTTGTGTGCGTGGGTGAGGAGTCTGAACGTGATTCTCTTGCTGACGGGGAGCCAGTGCAGGTCTTTCAGGTGTACGGTGATGTGGCTGTGTCGGGGGATGTCCAGGATGAGTCGTGCGGAGGCGTTCTGGATGCGCTGGAGTCTCTTTTGAAGTTTGGCTGTGGTTCCGGCGTAGAGGGTGTTCCCATAGTCCAGTCGGCTGGTGACGAGTGCCTGGGTGACGGTCTTCCTGGTTTCAGTGGGGATCCATCTGAAGATCTTGCGGAGCATGCGCAGGGTGTTGAAGCATGAAGATGAGACGGCGTTGACTTGTTTGGTCATTGATAGGGAGGAGTCCAGGATGAAGCCCAGGTTGCGTGCGTGGTCCGTTGGCTTGGGTGCGGTGCCCAGGGCCGGGGGCCACCAGGAGTCGTCCCAGGCGGAGGGTGATGAGCCCAGGATGAGGACTTCCGTCTTGTCTGAGTTCAGTTTAAGGCGGCTGTTCCTCATCCAGTCGGCGACGTCTCTCATCCCGTCGTGCAGGTTGGCTCTGGCGGTAGTGGGGTCGTTGGTGAGGGAGAGGATCAGCTGGGTGTCGTCGGCGTAGGAGATGATGTTGAGGTTGTGTCGGCGTGCGATGGCTGCGAGGGGGCTCATGTAGACGTTGAAGAGGGTCGGGCTGAGTGAGGATCCTTGTGGAACGCCGCAGATGACTTCGGTGGCTTCGGATCTGAACGGGGAGAGGCGGACTCTCTGGGTTCTTCCGGCGAGGAACGAGATGATCCATTCCAGTGCTTTCTCTCGGATTCCGATGTTGCTGAGGCGCTTCACTAGGGTGCGGTGGCAGACGGTGTCGAACGCCGCGGAGAGGTCCAGGAGGATGAGGGCAGCTGTTTCCCGTTGTCGGTTAGGGTTCTGATGTCGTCGGTGGCTGCGATAAGGGCGGTCTCGGTGCTGTGGTTGGCCCGAAACCCGGACTGCGAGGGGTCGAGGGATCCATTCGTCTCGAGGAAGGCGGCAAGCTGTCTGTTGACGGTCTTCTCGATGACTTTGGCCGGAAACGGAAGGAGCGAGATGGGGCGGTAGTTCTTGAGGTCGGTGGGGTCCGCCGTTGGTTTCTTCAGGAGGGCGGTAAGCTCGGCGTGCTTCCAGCTCTCCGGGAAGGTGGCGGTGCGGAAGGAGGAGTTGATGATGTCCCGGAGATGGGGTGCGATGGTGGCGTCGGCTTTGTTGAAGACGTGGTGTGGGCAGGGGTCGGTTGGTGATCCGGAGTGGATGGAGTTCATCGTGCGGGTGGTGTCTTCGGTGTTGATCGGGGTCCAGTTGCAGAGGGTGGTGGTGGCGGGCATTGGTTCGGCGGTAGGGTGCGTTGTTTGTGCGTTGAAGCTGTTGTGTATGTCGGTGATCTTGCGGTGGAAGAACGCGGAGAGTGAGTTGCAGAGGTCTTGCGAGGGGTGATGTCGTTGTTTCCGGCGCTGGGGTTGGAGAACTCTTTGACGATGCTGAAAAGTTCCTTGCTGTCATGGGCGTTGTTGTCCAGTCGTTCTTTGAGTGCCGACTTCTTGGTGGCACGGATCAGCTGGTGGTGTTTGCGGGTGGCGTGCTTGAGGGCGGTCCTGTTGTCTGTGGTCTGGTCGAGTCGCCAGGTTTTCTCGAGAGTGCGGCAGTTCTTCTTGGATTCCTTGAGTTCGTTGGTGAACCAAGGGGTTTTCTTGCTTCCGGGTCTGCTGGGAGGGTTTTTAGTGGTGCGAGGTCGTCGGCGCAGGCGGTCAGCCACTTGGCGAGGTTGCTGGCTGCTTCGTTTGGGTCCGTTGTGTCGGTGGGTGTGTTCTGGCTGAGGGAGGCGGTGAGCTGCTCGGCGGTGATCTTGCTCCAGCTCCGGCGGGGAGCCTGTTGCGGGTGGTGGTGGGTCGCAGTCTTTCTGAAGCTGAAGTGGACGCAGCTGTGGTCGGTCCAGTGGAGTCCGGTGGCGTGGCTGAAGGAGATGTGCTTGCTGGACGAGAAGACGGGGTCAAGCGTGTGGCCGGCGTAGTGGGTGGGCGTGTTCACCAGTTGCTTGAGTCCGAGGTTGGCGAGGTTGTCCAGCAGGGCGGTGGTGTTTCTGTCGTTGTTGTTCTCCAGGTGGAAGTTGAGGTCCCCTAGGAGGATGTAGTCGGCGGAGGGCATGGCGTGCGGGCTGATGAAGTCTGCGATGTCTTCGCTGAATAGTGTGCGTGGTCCCGGGGGTCTGTAGATGAGGGTGCCTCGGAGGGTGGTCTTGGGGTCCGTGTGTATCTGGAAGTGTAGGTGTTCGGCGGCGGTGAAGGTCTCGTCGGAGTTAGTCGAGATGCGGATGGTGTTCTTGTGTACGATGGCGATGCCTCCTCCCGTCTGGTTGACGCGGTCCTTCCGGGTGATCTTGTATCCATCCGGGATGGCTATGGCGATGTCAGGCGCTGAGGAGGCGTTCATCCAGGTTTCGGTGAGGAAGGCGATGTCCGGTGCTGTTGCGTCGAGCAGGTCCCAGAGTTCCACGGCGTGCCTGTGGACGGAGCGGGTGTTCAGCAGGATGCATTTCAGGTGGTTGCTGCTGTTGCTCGACTTGGCGGAGGTGGTGCACGTCAGGGGGCAGGTGAATCGGCAGGTTTGGCAGGTGAAGGGTCCGTGGGTGCGTCTCGGTGAGGCTCGGTAGCAGGCAGGGTTCCGGCCGGCATTGAGTGCGGTGAGTGTGGCGGCGTCGTAGGTCCGTCGAGTGGTGTTGCATCGGTGGGATCCAGGGGTTCTGGCGCTGGGCGCGGTCCAGTCGCGGACGGGCGCAGACGGGCTTGCCTTAGGTGCGCCTTCGGCGCGCCAGCGGCGCGCCCGCTGCGCACGTCCGCTGCGCGGCCGTGCAGCGGCCGCCATTTATGGGGAGGTGGGAGGGAGGAGCAGCTGGGAGGCGGGAGGCAGGGGCAGCGAATGGGCAGTCAGGGGCGGGGCCGCAGGGACGCAGCGGCGGGAATGGCGATAGGCAGCGAGGGGCACAGAAGGAAAACGGGGGGAGAGCAGGCAAATCACGGGCACAACAACAGTGGGGCAGCGGGGGCACAGAAGGAAAAACGGGGGGAAAGCAGGCAAATCACGGGCACAACAACAGTGGGGCAGCGAGGGGCACAGAAGGAAAAACGGGGGAAAGCAGGCAAATCACGGGCACAACAACAGTGGGGCAGCGAGGGGCACAGAAGGAAAAACGGGGGAAAGCAGGCAAATCACGGGCACAACAACAGTGGGGCAGCGAGGGGCACAGAAGGAAAAACGGGGGGAAAGCAGGCAAATCACGGGCACAACAACAGTGGGGCAGCGAGGGGCACAGAAGGAAAAACGGGGGGAAAGCAGGCAAATCACGGGCACAACAACAGTGGGGCAGCGAGGGGCACAGAAAGGAAAGGGGAGACAAGCAGACAAAACTGGCACCGGGGCCACAAGCGGAGGGCGATCTTACCTACAGGAGCAGCGGGCAGACAGCACAGGCGGAGCTGTGTGGTGGGGAGCGACCTACCTGGCAAGGTCAAGGGTCGCTCTCCTCACCGTGCAGCGGCCGCCATTTATGGGGAGGTGGGAGGGAGGAGCAGCTGGGAGGCGGGAGGCAGGGGCAGCGAATGGGCAGTCAGGGGGCGGGGCCGCAGGGACGCAGCGGCGGGAATGGCGATAGGCAGCGAGGGGCACAGAAGGAAAAACGGGGGAGAGCAGGTAAATCACGGGCACAACAACAGTGGGGCAGCGAGGGGCACAGAAGGAAAAACGGGGGGAGAGCAGGTAAATCACGGGCACAACAACAGTGGGGCAGCGAGGGGCACAGAAGGAAAAACGGGGGGAAAGCAGGCAAATCACGGGCACAACAACAGTGGGGCAGCGGGGGCACAGAAGGAAAAACGGGGGGAAAGCAGGCAAATCACGGGCACAACAACAGTGGGGCAGCGAGGGGCACAGAAGGAAAAACGGGGGGAAAGCAGGCAAATCACGGGCACAACAACAGTGGGGCAGCGAGGGGCACAGAAGGAAAAACGGGGGGAAAGCAGGCAAATCACGGGCACAACAACAGTGGGGCAGCGAGGGGCACAGAAGGAAAAACGGGGGGAAAGCAGGCAAATCACGGGCACAACAACAGTGGGGCAGCGAGGGGCACAGAAGGAAAAACGGGGGGAAAGCAGGCAAATCACGGGCACAACAACAGTGGGGCAGCGAGGGGCACAGAAGGAAAACGGGGGGAAAGCAGGCAAATCACGGGCACAACAACAGTGGGGCAGCGAGGGGCACAGAAGGAAAAACGGGGGGAAAGCAGGCAAATCACGGGCACAACAACAGTGGGGCAGCGAGGGGCACAGAAAGGAAAGGGGAGACAAGCAGACAAAACTGGCACCGGGGCCACAAGCGGAGGGCGATCTTACCTACAGGAGCAGCGGGCAGACAGCACAGGCGGAGCTGTGTGGTGGGGGAGCGACCTACTCACCAACTGTCCAATACCAGGGCGGCTCTCTGTGATGTCAGTATCGCTCCTTCTACTGACCCTCCCTTTGCAAATCAGCGTTAATGTCTTTAAGGTCTTTTTAAACAAACAAAACAAATTACATAAACACAAATTGTCTGCTCCACTAAAAGAAAATCGAAAGTATATTCATGCACTCGAAGAGAAAACCCTACATTCCAACAATAAACCACGACCAGCGTGATTCTTGTTCTCTTACAAGCGGAAGATTCTCAGGACTTTCCCAGTTGCGCTTACTGAAGTGACCCAAATAAACCCCCACTATTTCATTTAGCAAAGTTCCCTCTACAATACTTTCAGTTCGACGACCGCCTAGTATTGTATTACCAGCAGACAATGTAAAAAACCTTAGTGTACGCAAACACTAAGAACAGCTCTTAGGCATATCCCGGGATCTCAGGCCTCGATGGACCCGTTCAACAAATCTCAATGACAAAAACTAACTCAACATATATTTGAACCGTCAATTCCGTCTAGTCAGTAAAAACTCCTTTTTCTCCACCTAGTATTTTTAGTCTAAACTAACCATCCTCTGCTACCAAAAACTGATGCAGCGGAAGCGGTGGGGGGGGTGGTCATATAATATCCCACACCAACCTTTACAATACCTAAGGAAGCGTAAATACTATAATGACGGGCCCATAAGTCATTATCATTTCTGTTAGCAAAATCAAAGGTCCTCCAATGGATCTTTGGTAGAGCTAAAAGGGACTCAGTAGAGAAATCAGAGAACTATTCCTTCATGAGGACCTGTAATGAAGAAACAGCTATACCATAACATTACACCACAATACATCAATAATATGGCAAATGATATCCTAAAAATAAGTCATGACTCAAGAAATAACGACAGACACTATTCTTTCTAGGTACCTTTTTGGTATTATTTTCAGGAAATATGATGGTCATACACAAATACAAATCATAAGAAAACTTTGCTCATAGTATCACAGGTAAACATCACAGTTATCACTAGCAGAGTAACTCAGAGATCATCAAACTCAGGTGAGAAAATAAGGGAGGAAGAGAGGGAACAAGGAAACTTCAGAGAAATCACAGTTCAGTTACCTCTCGGTAAATTAGAGAAAACTAATGCACAGCGTGCGATTAGTCAAGGAAACTATCTCCACGACTGTAGGAGAATAGTGTAGGCAGCATCACCAGCCGATGATGTGCAAAGTCTCTAGGGAAAGAGTTTCCCGCAGTCAGGATTGCCAGCAAGATCAGGAATCAGCACAGCGTACAGCATACCACGGATGCAGGACAGGTCACCAGAATGTGAACGAGCCGATGATCATTTTCCCACCATTAAAGATAATGGGGTAACCCTGTGTCCCTCAGAACCTGGGTATATACAATCTGTAAACAAAAATGGTTCTGTCGGGAAAGACAATCGCTTGGCTCAATGTATACAATGCGATCTGAACTTTCAATTTTTCAGATGTGAATCATAATTTGCATTCAAAGGACACACCAAAGAACCAACAATTTTAGTAAAGTTAAAGTTATTTACTCAATTTTTTCTGATTATACACAATAATGAAGGCTGTCTACAATACATAAACACACGACAATAAACAAGTGACTATAGTGTGGAATAAGTGACTTGTGGTGATACGTGAAAAGTGCTATACATAGTTAACACACATGGATAAACATAAATGGACAAAACGAAAAATGCTAATTTGTCATGTCCGTTTCTTAATACATGTATCCCAGACAATAATATTGCTTTTATATTCAAGGTAGGGAACTGGATGGACTATGGGTGACTGTAACGTCGACGTTTCGACCCTTGGCGTTTGCGCAGCTGATTAGGCGTCAGGGGCGGGTCTTCATCAGGACAAAAAGGACAAGAAGTGACAGCCGCAAGCGATCCTATTGACAAAAAAGTTGGGCATCCAAGTGGGACCAATTATGTTGAGTAGTCAGTTAAGATGGACGCCAAGGCCCACACCATTTACACCAGCGTCTTTATACTGACTTCGCAACTTTGTTACACTAAGTTAGAAACTCTCCTAAACCCTACAAACCACTCTCATTAGTCAGAACTAGGGGAGGCGAACATCTCCTAACGATGACTTTACAAATTTCTCTAAGCAGTCTTTGTCTAAAATTGTATAACTTCCTAGAGAGGAAGCAGAAAACTACAATTACATATTTTGTAACTACATAGCAACAGTTTCATTCTAAATCCTCGCCTAGACAGGAAAGAGTCATACTATTCTCAGCTCTCTAAGGACGTAAATGTTATTCTTTACAAGGACATCAGGAAACGACATGGGGAGAAACAAAGGAGCACGGAAGCACATCCCCTAACCAATACATTTGCAAAGGCCTACACGATTTAGCAATTTAGCAGAGAAAGACAGAGAGAAAAGAAAATAATTTTCTACATTTCTAAGCCTACACTACTTTCACGAAGAATAAAAGAGCTTTTTGTGTTTGTGCTTGAATATTCCTGCAGTTCAGGAAATATAAGAACATTAATATTAGACGCGCAAATAAATAATTTCTTCTCATTCTATTATTATTCATAACTCTATAAAGAAATCTTCATTCTATATGTGTTATTCTGACTCTTTAAAAACACGTGCAGCTTTTCACATTTTCAGTCGTACCTTGCAAAAAGTCTTCACGTTTTAGTAATTTTGGTTTTCACACACGTTAGTAATTTATTAAAACACAAACATGGGTGGATTTTCCTGAGCAAATTTTGTTAGCAAAAATCATGCTCCATCACTACCAACTACAGATTCTTACAGGAGGAGAGAATAAAGGAAATACAATCTCCTTATATTTGGAGGACAAGCAATGATATTACCTCATGTCAAACTATGCAGTTTACTCCACTGCATACCGTTTGCTTGAATACAAAGATCTGCCAGGTGAAGAGAAACAAATGGTTTCAGAAGATACATATTCACCTTATGATGACCACTCCAGAGCTTGCTCATTGTCTTGTGGTTGAAGTTATAAAGCGCTTCATTCCCCTGTCCCGCATGCTACTATACTGGGGTGGGTCCATTAATATGATCAACATATAATCATCAATCCAAGGGCACATGATCAGTTTATGATCTTGGACAACATGAACTTAGAGTAAATAATGGAAAGTGCTGGGCCTGTATTTGAAGGAAGACTGGCGACATTAGGCGGGTATTTCCACAAGAAAGTGTTGAGCGACGGGGCAGAACTGTGAGATACAGAGCTAGAGGAGTGCCCATAGTGGTAAGGGAGCGCTCCGTTTCTCACTTGAATCTGGTACCTCATTCTCCAACATTTACTCAGACCTCCTTCTCCCTCCTTCACTGTCTTCAGTGTTGGCCCTTACTGCACCCCCACCTTCTTCCTGAGCTCTACTCTTGCTATCACTCTCATTTCCAACTCTATCTCTCCTCACTGCCAAGGCTTGATGGCCCTCTCTCAAATCCTCATTGATCATCATCACTAGCCCTCTGCATCCTTCGTCCATCAAGACACTGTGTACTGTGTACTATGAGTTTGTTAAACATGATAGTCTGAGAATGGTTGCATTGTGTCAAGAGCAGGTCTTTGTGGTGACAGTTGAAGGACCCTATTTGTAGATAGATACAGCCTGTTATTGCCAGCAGCAACATCAGACTCCCGGATTACACTGATAATCTGAGATTATTTCCAAAAACAATTCACAGCAGGTAGGAAAATACCTATCAACTGCCCTGAACAATAGTGTAACATAGACACTGTAGGTTTTAATTACTCAAAATACCTTTATGTATGCAGCGTTACCAAGGACAACACATGCAGCGAATAAAACTCGCCCCATAATCCTTAGCACAAGCCTCAACTGAGATGCCAAGCCACGCTATAATGGAGAAAGCTGGGATGCGGTAATGCAAAGTGAAGAGGCCCTTTGAAAGAAGCCTCCACGTGTCTTGTCATGCTCCAGAAGCACACTCAGGTAAGGAGGAACTCCTTACATTGTCCCATTTGTGTCATCATTTGGTTTTGGGGCCATCAAGTAGTCCTCTTGTAGACTGCAGATGCAACATGTACCTTGAGACCCAGTGTGTGTACTTTATGTAGTTACTTTACTGACACAATGACATTATAATTGCTCATTTATGGCGTTTTGTTTAGGAAGTGCTTGTTGTTTGGATCCCTCAGCCTCTCTTACAAAACAGTGCTATTCACATTTCACCTATGTATGTTCATTTATTTCACTTTCCTGTCATATTAAAATGTTAAATTAATTGCCTTTTTTGTTCTCAAAGTACAGACGTGTGTGCTTTTGCTTTCATCAAGAAAATGTCGGTCCATTGTTAAAAGTTTTTACTTTGCAACATTTTTCTGTGTATAGCTTTTAAGTGCACCACTCCACCACTCAAAGTGCAAATCTCATCTTCTTACTCCTTTTGATAATAGTACTCATTGAGGGTACAAATGAAGGGGCTGATTTAGAGTTTGGCAGAGAGGGTACTTTGTAGTCATCATACTGGTCCATACTTGATATCTATGCTTATGGGATGGTTGGTAAGATCCCTGTCTGCTTTCCCCGTTCTGTGGATGGATTCACAGGCTAGTCTGAGAGTTGAGAAGACTCCGACGGGTAGGAGGGAGGAGTTATTGTTTTGCGTCAAACAGGCACAATGACCTTTCATTTCTTTGGAGAGGGGATAAAACAAAAGGAGGCATTAAGAGTATGCAAATGGAAAAACACATCCACTAAAAGCCTCAGTACTATGACTGAAAAAGTTTACAACTGACAAACAGAGCTGCTGCCTTTTCAATTTTGAAGACAAAAAGAGGGAAAACACGAAGTGTAGCAAATCACTTTTATACATTATGGTGTGATTGAGATGTTTTAGATCCCACCTTCTCATTGGAGTAAATGGAAATAAATAGAACACACAGAATGGTTTGTTTGTTTAGAAATATGGCTGAATTCATAACAATCTATTTCCCTGGCAAGGTCACAATCCAGCACCACATACGTTTGAACAATTTCATCATTTCTGTCCATGTTAGTGATAGCACTTTCTTCTCATGTGCTGTTGACAGATTTGTTTCAAAGCATGTGAATAGGGTGCTGGAAAGTCTGTATTTCTCGTGCCATTGAAAGTCTTACCATATAACTACTGGGGCGGAAGATCTCGCTTCCGGTTTTGATGTAGATATCCACATGGTCGCAGGAAGAAGGAGATAAGAGGAGTGTACTCGCTTGCAAGTAAGTGTACTATGTCGAGAATGTCTTATTTCGCCCACGCTCTCTAATAGCGGATCGGGTTTGTGATAGGTTCACCACAGCATCTTGGGTGGTTGTAGTCGCAGATATTTAAACGGGACATGAAATTGATATGGATCAGAGAATTTAGAAGGGCATACATATAGAACTAAGGAAGGATAGCAGGATTACCTTGGGGAATTACTTTTGCCACGACATTAGCTGCACAAGATATTCAGCAGTGATTGTATGGGGGCATGGCAGAGTATTTTACCTACAGTGATGGCCTTGCACTGTCAGGGAGGGCAGCGCTAGGTATACAGGGATTCTAACGTTGATTGGTAACTACCTTCGAGAGGCGGTGGCCCGTACACTAGAGAGACAGTGATACTCTGTTTGGAGATATGACTGAGCAAGAAGCATTGCGCATGGCGAAGTCTAAATAAGGCTGTGGCTCTACAGTTACAGGAATATAGCCTTATTGGAAGCAACAGGCTGACATACAGACGGACTAATTAATAATTTGACCAGCCGGGTCAGAAGTAGAACCGGCGGAGAGGTAAGAGGATCATACTACCACTAAGGGTCTTTTCAGAATGGTGCTGTTGGGTTTCCCAACAATAAATAGGACTTGGAAAGCACAGTTAAGTCCATTTGGTTATGTCTGCTGCATGTGCTTTTCCATGTGTTCTAGGAGATAAGGAACCAGAACTCGACAAGCCAGACAGGTATGTGAGAATTTTGGGGAGCTATTAGAGGGGGTATGACTTACTATAGTCTAGCACGGTATTTGAGAAGAATACGATTATAGGGTGACGCGGTTCATAGGCACTACAGAGACGTGGGTATGTGAATTTCTGTAAATAAATGAGGGGGTCTCCTCCAAACCACTGGGTCGCAACTAAACACAGTGAAGTACAGCATGAGAGCATGATGGATTATATAAACATACGAGTTGCGGGCACTCCACGAACTGGCGTACTGGAAATCTTGTGTCTCACGAGCACTAGACGATCAGTTGATCGTAGTACATAACAGAGTAAGCACTGCTAGAATCACTATGTGCATGGGTTTCCACAGAATGACTTTTGGCCCCACAAATAGGACTTGTCCTATAAGATGGGGTAACACGTTGGTGAATTGTTTCTTCACCATGTTTTGTATCATACATTTTTAAACTATTATTGATTTTGACGTTATCATGTTATTATAGCCCTGAAGAAGTCGCGGCGTTACCGCCGAACGACGAAACACGCGTTGGCTGGGCCTAAAGAATTAAAAGACAAAGAGAAGAAACAAACCCGAATCTACTCTTCGTTTTATTTTGTGCAAATACTGCCATATGATTGAAATGTAAATTGATGCGTGTGCATAGGATTGTGATTTAGATTGAAAGTCTTTTACATGTCTGCACTGCATTGACTGTAGCGCACCCATATTTTTACCTACATTATTGTTTCTTAGTCATATTCTTATACTTATTCTTAATCTTATTCCTATTCTTGTTCTTATCCTTATTCTTATTCTTGTTCTTATTCTTATTCTTATTCCTATATGCTTAACACATGCACAGTGAACACTTATCGTCAGACTATTTGTGATCATTGACATCTGGTATTATTATTCTAACCCTCTGCTACTGGGCTGTCACCCACTAAATACAGATTCCTATAGTAGAAAAGACTAAAGGATATAACATTTCCTTCGGTTTGGGGGACAAGCAATTATATCACATAATATGAAACTTTGCAGTTCACTCCACTGCATGCCGTTGCTTAATTGCTTGAATACAAAGATCTGGAAGGTGAATAGAAACAATTGATTTCAAAAGACACGTAAACACCTTATGATGATGGTGTGCACCCTGAATATCAAACCCAGAATATTGAGCCATGCTAAAATTGAGGACAAAATAACGAATCCAAAATATTGAAAGGTAAGTAAGTACAGAATTTCCATTCCTAACTCCGCATATATGTACCTTGGTGTTATACATCTCTTCAAGGTACTTAGATGTGGATTTAGGAATAGATAATATATACTTTCCTATATGCACTTGTATGTTGATATTCCTGGGCTCAATATTCAGTAGTCCACGCCAATGCTTGTTTATTGTCTTGAATTGAATTTATATAGTGCTTAATACTCGACGAGGTCCCGCATGCTACGTATAGCAGGAAAGGCTATGCTAATAAATTCCTGTATTATGGGGCAAGCGATCCCATTGCCTCATTTGCGGGTCACTCTTCTGCATGCCTTATGCTTACTTTCACTAAATGCACATAGCTGCCTGGTGAATAGAACAAAACTAGCTTCTGAAAATACATAATCACATTGTGATGGCAATACCAGTGTTTGCTCATTGTATTGTATTGTTGTTGTATTTATATAGCATTTAATACTTTTGCCAAATTAGACTCTATACTCTATTTTTTGGTTGTGGATGTGGGCTGCTCACCCACTCTTAGTGACATGCTTCTTTATAAGGTTTGCTCCTTCACCTGCAAACAGTGTTGCTGGTGGGCTCATCATGAGCTCTTTACGGCCTATTTGGTTATCTGTTGTTATTCAAAAAGTGGGCTTAAAAATGCTTACTGGAAAGACCAGAACTTATTTATTTTAGATTGCCAAGCACAAAACTAAAGAGGAGAAGAAGATGGGAGCTGCTAGTGCCCTCTATGTGTTAGTGAAATGGTCAACATGTTTCTGCCCTCTTTAAATGCCGCTGTGGATCTGGACATTCATCAAGCCCAATAGTGACCCTTTTGTTTTCCCTATGTGGCTTAATAACCCTGAACTGATCTGTATGGGTATTGGTATAGCTGCAAGGAAGTGGAAATTAAACCTGATTGCCAGTTGTAAATGGTATTCGGCCCGCTCTGAGAGGTATCCAAGTGGGGCTGTCTTGTGTTGCCTAGCACAACTGGGGGCGGTTGAGATAGAGCTAATTGAGGGCATTCCTGCTATTTAGTTGTGTCTCAGTGCCCCCGCTGCCCTGTTAACTGAGTGCTTCTCTTACCCTTTCATTGTACTGGAGTGAAGTGGAGTGTGACATAGAACGCTTGGCCTCATTGTATTTTTATGGGTTGTGAGTGTAGCCTGAATGGGAAGTGTTTGGAGTGAGTAAAGGATAGCACATCTTGTGACTCTTTATTTCTCCTTGAAGTAGGGGACAATCAGCTGAGGTGCAAGTCTAGAATGGAGGATTCTGTTCTGTCAGAGTTTTTGGAGCTTTCCTTGGATGAGGCATGAACCCTTGCCTTAGATGACCCTGCTAGCTATGAAGAGTGCCTTGAATGCACATTGGTTTCATATAGGGAGCTGACGAAGCACTTGTACCATCTATGTGATGGTGGGTTGAGGTTCTTTTTCTTGATGAGTGGTCTGATGTAGGTGGTCTTAAGAGCAGCAAGGGTTGTGCTTTTTTTTCAATTAGTTATTGAGAATCGTCCAGGCTCTTTCTGGGATGCAGCATTTGTGGACAGTAGAGTGTGCATGAAGAGATAAGAGTGTTGCTGGTAGTCGCCAGAAAGTAGAAGTGCAAATATGGAAATACATATTTTTAAAATACTTAAAATTAGTCGTTTTATAAGGTAGATGATGTGTATGAACTTGAATGTAGAATTTGTATTCTCTAATAAATATAAATGTATAAAAAGATGCTCTGTCTTCTTCATTCTCATAAGTGTTTTTTCTGCGGTTGACTGCATGCCATTAAGCATATTCTGGTGGGCTGCTCCATAGCCAGGTTTAGCTAATGGTCACTTTTAGAGTAGAAACGCTCATTTTATAAGCTTAGAGAACATGATTTCTTTGGTAGGTAATATATAAATAACAGAGTATCAGATTGCAGAGATTACATGGCCTGCAAAAAAATGATACATTACTTATAATTTGCTTCCAACCATCTTCCATGTCCAGAAAGGCCCATGTGACGAGGTCCACACAGTCATGTGCATACTTTTAGTTTTTTGCCATGCTTTTCCTTTCAAATTGTATTATCTCCTTAAACACTGATTAACACACCGAAAATGGGGTATTAGCAATCTTGCAGCTAAAACTGAACTACTATCATCAGAGTTTATAATGTTTACTCTTGACAGCTCTAGATTTCTCAGACACCCAAACCAATACAGACTTGAAGCATTTTCAATGATAACAGATGTGGAGTGTGCCTGTTCACCTTCAAAGGAAGAGGGTTTTGTCTCAGAGTTCTGAAAGGGTGTTTACTGGATCCAGGGAGGTAAGAATCCTTCCTGGGCTTAGGGTTTGTGGTCCTAGTCATCCAAAATGGGGATATGTTGTTGCATGGAAGCTTTATACTTTCTGAATCACTGGCTTCACAGTCGATGGGGAGGGGGGGGGAGGCAAGGGGGAAAACAGCCTTTATACTGAAAAGTGGCAAACCCCTGTCTGGCACAAAGAAACAATTGTAAGCACACAGGCACGAAATGTTGCTCTTAGGGCACACAGGCCACCCGTGATCTGGCTAGCTGGCAAGGCAACAGGATGTTGGACCACCACAACAACAGCTAGGCCACGAAGAATGTAAAATAACAAATGGTGGTGAAGAGAGGTGTATGCTACCACTCATAATAAACACTCAGGGCCTCATCTACAATGAGGTTGCGCCGCTGGAGCATCACTTTTGGCAATGCTCCAGTGGCGCAGGGGCCTGCTCCAAATTTGCTAGGCAACACTAAGCCACTTTACATGGCTTAATGCGGCCTTGTAAATATTGTTCCCTTTAACGCAGTCTTCTGCGTTAAAGGGGCGTGCAATGGGTTTTGATGGGGACGTTCCCAGCAACACCCATGACTTTTTGACACTGTCCCTGATTTACGAGGAATCATAACTCTAAGGCAGCGCCAAAAACTTGTGTCTCCCCAGGGGAGGCGTAAGGGAGGTGCAACGAGGAGAAATACCTTTATTTCTCCTCATGTGATTGTTTTTGTGCATTTATATTCCCTTCCTGCACAAAAACAATCATCCCTGCAACACAGGCACCCTTGCACCATAGCGCAAAGGTGCCTGCGTTGGTGCACAGCAGCCCATTGTGTGCCAATGCAGAGGAAAAAAGAACAGGAATGCGCAGTATTTGATAGATATGGCGCATTTCTGCCCTTTTCTTTTGCCGTAGAGCAGCGCAACAGGAAGGCATGTGGCGCTGCCCTACGGCACAAACTTGTAAATAAGGCCCTATGGTCGTCTGCTTTTGTAAAAGTAGCCTTCTTGGACAGCCTTCCATAGGCCTCTGTTGAGGACAAGAGTGAGCTTCAAAGGTGCTCTCTCAGCGTCTCTTGCTGTGGGATTCCACGCAGCCAAGTTCAGCAACCACAGCCGGAAATGCTTGCAGAGCTAGTGATCTCCAAGCTTGTTGCTAGCTAGGAGGAGACTAGCGGCAGCAGCTCCACTTCCTGAAAGAAACAACAGGAGCAGGGTCTCTGCAACTCTAGATCCAAAATGTGTTAAATGAGCTGGATGGAAGCTCCCACTCTCATGTCCAAGTTCAGACAGTTGTTCATGGCAAACTGCCAATGAGAACAAATGTGTCCTTCTAGTTCAAAGGCTCCAGACACTCTTTCATCCTCAGTGAGGAGCCCTGGAAGGGTCTTCTCCTCAGAATAACTTGTGCTTGCCATTGCCTATGTTTATTTGTCCATGTACCCTTACAGGGGCTGCCCTGGTGGCAGACATGGCAGAATCTCTGGTGGGGCCAAAGTGCAAAATGTTTGCAGGAGAACAATGGAAGGTCTCCCCAAAGGGATATTCCTGAGACACTTTTGTTGGTCTGCCCAAAAGGTCTCCCCAAAGGGATATTCCTGAGAAGCACCAGTTGATCTCCCCACAAGGTCTCCCCATGGGATATTCCTGAGAACCACAGTTTGAGAGTCCCTCTGCCCCAGAAGCCCCAAAAACTATTACCAAAAATCTAAAAGAGTGGGAAAATATCAAGGAGAAAGGAAAATGGCAGAAAGGGCAAAGCTACATAGGTTGCATTGAACTTTCGTGCTTAGGTTGGGAAGAAACTAATAGAGAAAGAAACATATAAATCCTGTACACAAAGAAACACGCTGAAGTTAGGTTGCCTGCTGTGCGAGATTGATACATACGAACAAAGTATGGTGGGAAAACACCTGTTAGTAAAGAAACAAAACACATAGCATCACCAATTTCTTGGGAAAGCATTCTGAGAAGTAATTGGAAAATACGATTCAATTTGCGCTGGCGCAGCCCCATAACCTGCCTGTCATCCTCGGACTCGCAGGGTAAACGCAGATGTATATTTCCTTTCACCTTCCATTTAGCTAGATTACACGGAGGGCAGGTGCCAGGTGGGTTGGAGCGCCGAACAGCTGCGGGGATTGTTCGCTGGAAAGTTGTTTTTACGATTCAGACGGCTGATTACTACAAGATAGGCAGTCTTAATAGAAAATAGCTTTCTGCTACTTTGGCTGCCAGGATTGCCTTTCACTGGTTGCACTTCCCCTCCTGCAGATCATAATGTTAGCAAACGCAGATGCTAAACAAAGCTGAAGGCCTTTTTCCACCTCCAGGCCTCGACAATGCAGGGTACTCCAAGCTGTCTGCGGAATAAAGGCATCGCCGGTTTTTTCTACTGTGTCAATCAGTACCTTTTCAACAGGGGTTGCGAGCAATCTTACACCCGCACAGAACTACCTTGATAGAACATTTTAATGCATGTGTAAAACTTGAACGTAGGCGTTGCTGCAGACAGCCTTTTATTTCCAGCTGGCACTACAGACAAGCACAGTGTGTGCTTCGTGCACTACCATTTGTTTGAGAAATATTACATGCAAACAAACTCCGTGATTTTAATAAAACGCCTCTACTGAAATACAATTTAATTGTCAAATAAGTATTCAGGCTTTATGTTTTTTGCAAAACCACAAACTATGAAACCGTATTTGGAATTAACCACATAATGTATTCTTGGTGGTAACCCACCTGTTCCCACCAGACAGACGCAATTAGGATAGTGTAATGGCCTGTCAATCAGCTTTATTTTGGCTTTGCATCCTGTCTGTGTGAATCACTTGCTCCCTTTTGTATTCTGTTAAAGGGATATATGTACTGAAGATCTGTCTAGTAGTAACACTGACGAGTCGTGAAGGGTCAACTCTCTCCCCAACTCTCTTTAACCTCTATCTCGAACCATTAGCTGAAATTCTTCGTATCGCCAACATCTCCTTTCATATGTACGCAGATGACACTCAGATCTACATCAAAATCTCTTCTCTTGAGGAGGTCAAAATAATGAATGATGCTCTGAAACAGACGGTTCACTGGCTTGCCAACAACCAGCTCAAACTTAATGCGCAAAAAACCGAATTCTTGTTAATCTCCCCCCCACAAAGCTCCCCTGACATACTTGAATGGACCAACTCGATCACCGCGCTGAACTGCACCCCGACCATAGTGGACTCAGCCAAATCACTAGGAATCTCACTTGACAAAAACCTAAACATGCGAGCCCACATAAACACTCTGGCCAAAAATGCCAGGTTTCACCTCAGCTATCTGAGAAATCTCAAACCGTTCCTAGACCCTTCGGACCTAAAAATGGCAGTCCAGGCCTTAGTTATCTCTAGGATCGAATACGGATGCTCAACCTTATCTGGCCTACCAAAGATCTCAACAGCTCCCCTAAAAGCCTGTCTCAACGCAAGACTGCAAGACTCCTAACTGGCTCAAGAAAATTCGATCACATTGCGCCGCACCTAAAGGCGCTGAATTGGCTGCCGTACGAAGCCAGAATCCAACTCAAACTGGCCTGTATCACTCATAAAGCTGTACACTCCAACTCTCCTGCGTACCTTGCTCAGAAAATCGTGATCTCCGGAGGTGGCAGGCACTCTCGGTGTGCCAGGGATTTTGTTTTGAAACCACCCCTCTTCCGGAAGAAGAAAACATACAACAGAGCCTTCTCTGGAGCTGCCCCCAGAATCTGGAACTCGCTGCCACCTTACATCAGAAGAATACCTGCCCTATCAAGTTTCAAAAAGGAAGTGAAGACCTTCCTAATGGGCAAATTCCTACCCTAATCCCTCTCAATGCTTCTGCAGCTTCAGCAGTTCAGCGACTTGCTTTATCTCGTACTGGAACTCTGCTGGGATTGTCGACTCTGCTCTCATGTCTACATGTTCCTTTTTGTATCTATCTTGTTTTGCTAATTCTTGTAATTATGTACTATTGCTGTAAAGCGCTCTGATACCCTCACGGGTCATGTTCGCGCTATATAAAACACTAAATAAATAAATAAATAAAATCTTGTCAGACGGTTCCATCCAAGAAGACTTCCTGTCTATATCTGTCCGACAAGAACTACTCAACCCTCCTTCACAGCAGCCCTCACACTAACCCGTTCACCTGCCAGTTGTACTGCACAAATTTATTAACAATTCGGTGATTATTGTGAACAGACCAGGGTCAATGTGTGTCTTGAGCACATGGGAGAGAAAGTGCGGATTATGATTTGTAACAATGAGGTACAAACAGTATATAAATCTATCTATCTATATATATATATATATATATATACATATATCCAACTAAAGCCGCTCCTTCCGGACTGCTGGGACCCCTGGAGAGTGGCGCACACACCGGCGGAGCACACCGGTAGTCCAATTCTCTAAAGTAGCAAAGTCAGCGCGCTCTCAGTAACACACGACTCCGTAAGATTGCCAAACCACCGTTTAATCCACAACGCGTTTCGATTCCGTAGAACCTTGATCACGTGAAACATACACCGAATCAGAGAGACTCAAGTAGTTCATAGTGTAGAAAGTGAAAAAGGACAAATGAGCAATACATGGCGGACATGTTTAAATGACACATGAATCATGATAAATATACGAGTATCAATACCTGTTCAACGTTATGTGGTTATACCCTTGTCTCTGCTTAGGACACTTGTCCAAGTTAATGTGCCTATGGATATTTGTATTCCCGAGTTAGCACCGCTACATGGCGCAAGCAGGTTAGGCATGGTACGACACCGATTTTTTACAACACGTGCCGGGAGACGATTTTAGGGTTATTGATTTGTAAGGAGGATTTCGTCCACTTGGACTTGTATTATGGGGCAATATTGCATGATCTCAGCCTAAGTACCCCCGGTTCTTTTATTTTTATTTTACATTTATTTTTATTTTCTGTCTGCAACGGGGGCAGCAATAAAGTTTTGTTTACACGCTGATGAATGCTTGGCGCTTTGAACAGGTATTGATACTCAGGGTACATGTTGATAAATCGGCCATTGCTTTCTCACAAATGAGATTTGTTGCATATGTATTCTAATATGTGATTGGATTTGGTTTTTGTTTAACATGTTTTGTACTCAGTTTCGTATATTTATCATGATTCATGTGTCATTTAAACATGTCCGCCATGTATTGCTCATTTGTCCTTTTTCACTTTCTACACTATGAACTACTTGAGTCTCTCTGATTCGGTGTATGTTTCACGTGATCAAGGTTCTACGGAATCGAAACGCGTTGTGGATTAAACGGTGGTTTGGCAATCTTACGGAGTCGTGTGTTACTGAGAGCGCGCTGACTTTGCTACTTTAGAGAATTGGACTACCGGTGTGCTCCGCCGGTGTGTGCGCCACTCTCCAGGGGTCCCAGCAGTCCGGAAGGAGCGGCTTTAGTTGGATTTTGACTGAGGACTGCAATTTGGACCGGCTCATACTTCATGGAAGGCAGACGACTACGCGGTAAATTATTGACATCAGAGAGGTAGCTGCAGAGGTAAGCGGGAGCCAGTGCTTTCCGCCCCCAGTGCGAGGGGGGGTGTGACGCATATCGGAGAGTGGGCGTCATCTCCTTTTCCCGGGGCAGCGGGGGTTTTCTGACATACCGCGGCACCTTTCGTACCCTGATATTTGACACTTGTTTCGACTGAGAACGGGGATATTTCGATTTACGCTCTCGTACCGCAACAGTCACATATTTTCTTACAGACGCCCGTGAACGAATTCCGGGTTTGGAGTGTATTAGCAGAGAGAACCTGACATTGACAGGGGTAACACACGTGCTCCGTAATCCAACGAGTACTTTTTCACCGTTTTATAGTGCAGCATGGAGGAAGAGGAGGAACGGAGGGAGGCAGCACGGGCCATTTTTACAAGGAAAATAATGCCAACATCCAGAACTGGCATCACAAATAATCCTGTACAACCAATTGAAGATAAACTACGTAGATTGGAGAAACTTAGGAGAGCAGAAACATCTAAGTGGTGGGAGGCCATATCACTCCAAAACTATGTAGATCAAGCGATGATACCAAGAGGATTGAGAATCTTTACGACGCCTACATATGAGACCCCCAATCCTAAAAGGCTCGAGGAGTGGTCTGAGAATTCCTCTCAAAGCTCCAAAAGAATGTTAGAAATCCTGATCAAGTATGCGTGGCTAGACCGCGAAGGGATTTTGGAGCAAATTAAGGAACTTATTGAGGACCTTACTAGGCAGGTGGAGAAAGAGACACTGAGCAAATATCTCGTGAGTATGAAAGATCGCCTCAGGAAATACGAGGATGATATCAAGGCTCGTAAGCAGAGAAAGCTCGATCGTGACTATGGCGACTATGAAAGTGGCAGAATCTTGACGTTTAGTAGAAAATATGACCATCTCTACACTCAGCAAGCCACAGTGGAAGACACTACAACAGCCAACATGGAACCTATGACCACTGAAGGGTCAACAATCAGTGAGAGTGAATCGGATGTGTCAATGAATAATGTAGCCATGGAAGAACGTGGCACACGTAAACAGACTTTTTTAGACGAATATCGGACCCTACGTCGGGGTCGTCAGACTACAAGGGATACCCCGATCCCGAAAGCAAGGGGCCAGAGAGGCCGAGGTCGGGGCAGGGGCCGAGGAAACGCAGGAACAGACGAGCAAGAATTCGACAACGCTGGCAGAAGAGGCAGGGGACGTGGCGGCATGGGAAGCAAGCAAACACGCGCCAGAAAAGCCTTCTAATGGATATGAACATGGTCAATAGAACTATTATTAATCTTTCTAAAAGACCCATTAGTGATGTCGAGAAACGAACCTTATGCCTTGGTTTCTCATTTTGTCCCTCTTACCCCTTTGATTACACATGTGCTAGAATTGACCTTTTTAAGTTTGTTCGTAAATTAAAACTAAAAAGTTTCACTCACTCAAGGGGACCGATACCAACAGGGCCACCAATACCGGTAACTCTACAGACCAGACTGATCTCCTCATAGGCGATATTGACACCTTGATCACTATGATCGAGTTGGAGCATGAGGGTGAAGGGCAGGACCCCAATATTGGTACCACACAGGGATTAGATGAATATGACATTTTGACGAATGCCTCATCCTCTTCAGGGTTTAAGCCCAAATCCACATTTTTACCTAGTTTACCCCACGATAACATCAATACATTCCAGGAGGTGGTGGGGAGAGAGTTTAATAAATTTAGACACCAGAACAGGAGAAGGGCTAATGACAACTACAATAATCTTGACTTTGAACACAGACAGATATTGAGGTCTCTCTCAGAGGATGACAGCATTGTCATCCGTCCTGCCGACAAGGGTGGCAATGTTGTTATCTTGGACAGAGACCTGTACATTGCTGAAGCACATAGACAACTTGATGACACCAGGTATTATGAGCCCATCAGTTTTGCTGAATATAACACCAGTATCACTACTGTCTGGGATCTTCTGATAATGTGGAGGGATAAAGGCATTCTAGAGTGGGAGGAATTCTGCTATTTGAAGAAAGATCATCCAGTACTCCCTGTTCTTTACCTCCTACCGAAGGTACATAAGGATCCCTGCAACCCACCTGGGCGCCCCATTGTTTTGTCACGCGGGAGTGTAGCTGAACACATCTCGAAGTATGTAGATCATTTCCTCAGGGATCATGTTAGCACACTTCGGAGCTACATTAGGGACACCAAAGATTTTCTTAAGAGGATTGACAATATGGAGTGGGGGGGCGACCATTGGTTCGTCACCCTTGATGTACACAGTCTGTATACCATCATAGACCACCAGCAAGGGCTCATGGCATGCGCACACTATCTTGAGACTAGACCTTTAAGATTTCGGGAACACAGTAAAATGATTTTGGAGATGACTGAGTATTGTCTCAAAAACAATATTTTTATGTTTAACGGTACTCTTTACCGTCAAACCACTGGGACCGCGATGGGATCTTGCTTTGCTCCCAGCTTCGCTAACTTGTTTATGGGAAGGTGGGAGGAGGACATTTTTTCTGACCCTGATTTGCAGGATGATCTCACCCATATTTCGATGTGGCTACGCTACATCGATGACTTGTTTATCATCTGGGTGGGGCATCGACACGAGGCCCAGTGTTTTATTGACAAACTCAATGCCAATGACCGGAACATCAAACTGAGCGGTAACATTAGCGACAAAGCAACAGAATACTTAGATGTCGAGGTAGAAATCGTACACAACAAAGTTCACACATCTCTGTTTAGAAAACTAACAGCAGGGAATAGTGTGCTCCATGCCCTCAGCAGCCACCCAGAGGCTCTCAAATGGAGCATCCCCTATGGGGAGCTGCTGAGGGCAAAAAGAAACTGTAATACCGATGAAGGATACCAACTCGAGAGTGATCTGATGTTTGAACGCTTCAGGGAGAGGGGATACCCTAAGTGGGTACTCAAGAAAGCCAAAGAGAGGGCTGACGCGATGGACAGATCGCTGACGATTGCTGATATATCGGATTCGGACACTAAGGGTGTAGATGATAACACTAGAATGATCATGACCTACAGTTCTGATTCAAAAGATGTTACACGCATTTTGACACAGAACTGGAACATACTTAAAACTGATAACATCATCGGACATACTCTGCTGAATAGACCCAATATAACCTACAGGAGAGGCAAAAGCATGAGGGATCAACTAGTACACAGTGACATTACCATCTATCCTGAAAGAAATCTTCATGGCCTGCAGGGTTTCTTTCCTTGCGGACACTGTAAGGCCTGCAGAAATGGTAAATTCTGTAATCATGTAGAATATAATGGGGTGAGGAAGGAAATAACACAATTCCTCACATGTAGCACTACTTTTGTCATCTATGCTATTGAATGCCCCTGTAATTTATGGTATATTGGGTCTACTACTCTGATGGCCAAGAAACGCATCTTAGAGCATTATAGAGCTATCATACACTGTGATCAGAAATATCCTGTAGCCCGTCACTTTCAGGATAGGCATTTTTCTAACGCCAACAGTCTCGGTTTTCTTATCCTAGAACAGGTGAGCAAAGGGCCCCGGGGGGGGGAACAGGGTCCTTAAACATAGACAGATGGAGTCCAAACAGATTATTCATTTTCAAACGAAGAACCCTGGAGGACTTAATCAGGACGAAGAACTAGCCATACATCTGAAGGAATAATGTTTCACCAGTGTGCATGTCAGGTCCTCCATACTCCAGGAGATCAGCAAAAAACCCCTCCACACAAAACCCCCCACACAACACCCCCGCTCAACCCCCCTACCCCTGCCCCCCCGTCCCCCCCTTTTTGATTACCATTTATCGTAGGGGTTACGGGGTTTGTTCCTTAGTTCTGCTTCGGGCAGTTTGTCCCACTGTATATGTTTTTCCTCGATGTTTTTCCTCTTAGTTTTCCTCCATGAACAATTTAACTGTAATCGGATTTTGCTATTTGATGTTATTGATGTGTAATATGATTATGTTGAGGTGGAAACTGGTATCCACACTCTTTTTAATTCAGTGTTTTTGTTCTTGTTTTCAGATAGGAAGAAGGAAGGGGCCCACTCACCTGTAATCACCTGCACGGGCCGCCTACCCTTTCTTCCCTTATTTTCTATCGAGGCACTTCAGCACATAAGAGAGACTGTAATGGGCATAAGTGCAGTGGAAGAATAGGGGACAGGGCTCTGTCTCCACCGCCAAGTACAGTAGGACTTTTGTTTGGACTGTTTGACATGTTTTGCACATTTTTATAGTAGTTTTCGGGCACTTGCCCGTTATGTGGTTATACCCTTGTCTCTGCTTAGGACACTTGTCCAAGTTAATGTGCCCATGGATATTTGTATTCCCGAGTTAGCACCGCTACATGGCGCAAGCAGGTTAGGCATGTTACGACACCGATTTTTTACGGCACGTGCCGGGAGACGATTTTAGGGTTATTGATTTGTAAGGAGGATTTCGTCCACTTGGACTTGTATTATGGGGCAATATTGCATGATCTCAGCCTAAGTACCCCGGTTCTTTTATTTTTATTTTACATTTATTTTTATTTTCTGTCTGCAACGGGGCAGCAATAAAGTTTTGTTTACACGCTGATGAATGCTTGGCGCTTTGAACAGGTATTGATACTCAGGGTACATGTTGATAAATCGGCCATTGCTTTCTCACAAATGAGATTTGTTGCATATGTATTCTAATATGTGATTGGATTTGGTTTTTGTTTAACATGTTTTGTACTCAGTTTCGTATATTTATCATGATTCATGTGTCATTTAAACATGTCCGCCATGTATTGCTCATTTGTCCTTTTTCACTTTCTACACTATGAACTACTTGAGTCTCTCTGATTCGGTGTATGTTTCACGTGATCAAGGTTCTACGGAATCGAAATGCGTTGTGGATTAAACGGTGGTTTGGCAATCTTACGGAGTCGTGTGTTACTGAGAGCGCGCTGACTTTGCTACTTTAGAGATATATATATATATATATATATATATATATATATATATATATGTATATATATGTATGTATATATATATATATACATATATTATCTATATATATTTATATTCACTGGAAAAAACCAAAGGTTACAGGGACGTTATAGTTAGGCTCAAATGTCACTCAGTACAAAACCAGTGAAATTCAGCAGTTATAGCTACCTGAGCTAACTATAACTTATGCCCCTGCAATGCACTGCATATGACTTCACATATTACATCACTCATGACATGGTCAGTGACATCACTGATGACATCTCAAATGACATCATTCTGTCACAGCTCCCGCCAAGTCAGAGCAAACAGCTATGTCCAGAGGGTGGCCATCCCGGGACATAGCAAGAGCCGGCCCTGGGGGGTGGCCGTCCCCAGGGCCTTTAATGGCTCTAGGAGGGGGGACATGAGGCCCCCCTCTTTCTCTGTGCTAGGCCGGCCCTGCGGAGGTGGTGGTCCCCGGGGCCGTATATGGCCCGGGAGGGGGTCCAAGTATTGTATATTTTAAAGTCCCCTGAAAGGTGGTGGTCCCTGGGGCCAGGGAGGGGCCCCATACAAATTGTTTTATTCTTTGCCCCGTGGAGGTGATGATCCCTGGGGCTACTAGGAAGCACAGGAGGGGGGTCCATATGGCCCGCTCTTCATTATTAACCATAAATCCCCAGGGAGGTGGTGAACCCTGGGGCTTCTCCAAAGTCCAGTAGGGGGGTGCATGCGTGCCCCCTCCATTCTTATAAATAAAGCCCCAGGGAGGTGGTGGTCCTTATGGCTCCAAGAGTCCAAGTGGCCCCCCTCCTTTAAAAAAAAAAAATGCCCCTGGGACCTGGCCCACCTGGGGGCTCTTTTCAAGACAAGCGCAGGAGACTGCGGTTGTTTTTTTTAAATTCACAGCGATATTAATAAATATTTGTGAATTTCACCATGAATTAAAAAATATATCTTTTTTGCCATGCTGGGGTCCCTCTGGGACCCCAGGATTAAGGCTAGGGGGTTAGGGTATTCGTACCCTGCCCCCTTTTCTTTTTTTTTGCCTTTGTTTTGGGACTTGGCTAAAGCTGAGTCCCAAGATGGCTGCCAACAGTTCCTGGTTGAAGTGTTGGCAGCCAATCAGAGCTCTGCAAATCCCTGCACAAGCTCGGCATTATTTGCGAAGGCTTCACAGTCGTAGATATACACATTTGGATTTCCTTTAATTTCTCGCAAACTACTGAACGGATTTACACCAACTAACAAAAAGAGTGATCTGCGGAACAAAATCTACCTTGCTGCCAAATTTGGTGTAGTTCCGTCCAACGGTTCGGGCTGCAGCCATGTCTAAAAACTCCATGGGAATTAACATGGGAAACACACTTTGTCTCGGTCCCCACTTGACGGATGGCTCTGAAACTTTCCATGCACTACTAGAATCACCGGGGCACTTTTAAAAAAAAAAAATTGTGAAGATGTAGGCAAGTCAAAAAACTCTTTTCCTACGGAATCATGGCCTTAATTATAACTACCTACTGGCGACTGCCAGTAGGAAATATATATATATATATATATATATATATGTATATATATATATATATATATATATATGTATATATATATATATATATATATCACCTACTGGCGGTCGCCAGTAGGTAGTTATAGTTAGGACGATGTTTCCATAGGAAAAGCGTTTTTTCTTTTGACAATATCTTTGGCGCCGTTTGACGAATCTTCACAAAATTCTCAAAACTAATGGAGCACTCCGGTCAGCTCCTGTCTTGAAAGTTTCGGGGTGATTCGTCAAGCAGGGGCCGAGAAAAAAGGGGGGAATCAAAACATGTTTTCTCCATAGGAAACTTTTGTCGCGGCTACAGCCTGAACTGCTGAACAGAATTACACCAAATTTGGCAGAAAGGTAGCTCTTGGTCCAGAGTGCACTCTTTGCTTTAAATGGTGTAAATCCGTTCAGTAGTTTTTGAAATATTAAAGGAAAAAGAAATATCGATATCTGGGCGGAGCCTAACCACACATCTCATCGTGAGATCTGATTGGCTGTCAGCACTTCATCCAAGAAATGTTGGCAGCCCTCTTGGGACAAATATACATGATAGCACCCCATTAAAATGCATTGTAGTGAATGGAAGGGTTTGAGGGTCACCAAAAGAGAACGTATAAAGGGTGATAACAGACTTTAGTTACATTATAAATAATTTGTTGATGGTACCATACTAATTTTAGGAATTGTGGTGTGTTATAAGGTCATTTTACCCTGTGAAAAAGCCTTTTACTGGGATATCATGAATCATGTTTGAGAGAAAACTATTTTCTCATGCTTTTCCCATAGAGGTTTGAAAGGTGCTCCAGAAGCTGAAATGAGAGCACATTTTCTGTAAATTCACATTATCTTTCTCAGTCATGTGAGAATGAAGTCAGACATTCTCAGTAAAACATGTACATCCAACAAGGGCAGAGACTGTCAGTTGATTCCTTTGTGTTCTACTGCAGCTTCCCAGAGTGTTCTAAAGAACAACTAGAGCACTAACAGTCTTACTTATGACAAAAGTATGGCACACCTGAAGCCAGCCATCTTGATTGGAATAAACTGGTAACACTTAAAACATTTAATTTAAAAAGGAACAAAATGAGGGGGTTCATTGTGCCACAGAAGTTATGATTAGTGCTGCAGAAAGAAAAATTAGGGCACATTTTGAGTGACTTCTCAAATCCTCTTCTATTTCATTAAAAAATTCTGACATGCAGACTGAAACATGCACTTTCACTACCATGAGCAGACTTCCAGTTAACTCCCTGGTGAGCAGTAGCTTTAGTACAGTGATCTAATGAGCAACTAGAGTGCTAACATTCTGAATTTATGGCAAATGCGTGACACATCTGAATGCCTTCTTGATGGAATCAAAGTAAAAACTGAAAGCATTTCCTACTGAGGAGACTGCAGTAAATGAGGAAATTAGAAAACTTCATAACAAATAAGTCTCCCAAGATGGCCACCAGAGAAAAAAGAGCCCAAATGTAGCCCACGTATAGCCCATGTATAGCCCACATATAGCCCACGTATAGCCCACGTATAGCCCACTGACAGAAGTGTGCAAAACACTTTTTATATTTTGGTTTTTTGCAGTATTTTATAGTGCAGTCTGGTCAGGTATTGGAGCGTTGCATCTTACTTGGACCCCTTATTGCGTATTTTGCATGAAGTACTTGAGATTGATCTTGCGAAACATTGAACTTTACTATCCTGTTAAACTGAAGTTGCTCTGAGCCGGGCTTTGTAACACCCATTTTTACCTACTGGTTTTAATTAATTCTCGTATTTTATTAAGAAAGAGGATTTACTGTTTTTATGGACACTTTTATGATCTATGTTTCTAAATCAGATCGAATAAAGTATATTGAATTGAAGTCTCCCAAGATGGCCACCAGAGAAAAAGGAGCCCAAATGTAGCACAAATATCACCCAGATGTAGCCCACGTATAGCCCAATGACAGAAGTGTGGAAAACACTTTTTTTGCAGTTTTATATAGTGCAGACTGGTCAGGTATTGGAGTGCTTTACATGAGCATTGGTTACATCACACAAGAACAAATTCATTTTGGTTGTAGGCATGGGGATATTAAGTGATTTGACTAGAATCACAGAAAGTCGAGCTGAAGCAGAAACTCCAACCTGGTTCCCCAGTCCAAAGTCTGCAGCTCTGGAAGTAATACCACATCCTCTCCCCTAAGTGCAACATTTAATCTAGTGGTCAACTGGATAAAAAAAACATAAAGATAACAAATTATTTAAAAGTGCTTTGTCGCTATTTGAGAACTCAGAAAATATGTCCTCATTTTAGTTTTTTAGAGCGCTAACCATAATTTCGATGCAAATAAGACCCTCTCATTTCTATAATTTCTAAAGGAAATGCTTCAGGTATTACAGTTTTGATTACATCAAGATGACGTCAGGCGTGCCACACTTTTGTAATAAATATAGAATGTTAGCAATCTAGTTGTTCATTAGGATACTGTTGAGAGGCAGAGGTCAGGGACACAGACTCGGAAAATTGAAGGCAGATAGGTGGGTGCAGAGGCAACAATTTGACCACACTGGGCAGGCAGGAAGGGCAGTGGCAGCACAACAGACTATGGAGGGCAATGGAAAGGGGGCGGGGGCAACAAACCAACAATGCAGGACAGGCAAGAGCGGCTGTTGCAACATAATAGACCATTTTGGGCAGAAGGAAGAGGCAGTGATAGTACAACCATAAATGCCAACAGACCAGATTCAGCCAGGAAATGCCCAATGTTTTTAAGCCCAAATGGGCTTTATTTTATCTGTCTCCTGTCTACAATCTCCTCTTTTTCAATGTAAGTCAATTGGGAAAATCAATTCCCCAGTTTTTTTCAAAATCTCCCTCTTACCAAGTTCAAAATGTGAGCAAGTATGGTACATTGGATCATGGAAGGCAGGAGAAATTGGGGTAGGGACATGGACTCGGATTACAGAGGACAGGAGGGACATGGACAGGTGCACCAAACTGACCTTACAGGGCAGGCATCGGGGTTTGCAGCAGCATAATACACGACACAGGGCATGCGGGACGGCAGTGCAGCACAACAATCCATGGAAAGCAATAGGGAGGGGACAGGACCATGCACATGGACAACAGAGAACAGAGGGGAAAGAGGCAATGGCAGCAAGCTGACCATAATGGACAGACAGGAGAGAAAGCTGCAGCATAACGGACCATAAAGGGCAGGAGAGAGGGATCAGGGGCATTACAATGGAACAGACAAGCCAGGAGGGAGGGAATAGGGGTCTGCACATGGAAAACAGAGAGCAGGGGGCAAAGGGGCAGGGCACAAGCAGCAAGCTGACCATGGAGGTCTGGCAGGATGGGCACTAGAAGCACAACACACCATGGAGGGCAACAGTGAGACTATAATGGCATACACACAGACCACGGAGGGAAGGTGGGAGGGGGCAAGGAGCAGCTAGCTGACCACACAGGGAAGGTGGGAGGGGCAGTGGCAGCACAGAAGACCATGCATGGCAAGCGGGAGGGTTAGTGGCAGCACAATGGCCATGATAGGCAAGAAGGAGGGGACAGGGGCATGCACAAAGGACCATGGAGGATAGAATGGAGGGGTAGGAGCTGGGCACAGACAAGAGAGTTCAGGGGAAGGGGCCTCACAACAGACCACGCGGGGCAGGCAGGAGGAACAATTGCAGCACAACAGACCAGGGAGGGCAGAAGGGCGTGGCAGTAAAATGGACCATGGAGGACAGGAGGAAGGGAATAGGGGCATGGAACGTGGACAGGCAGGGTGGAGGTGGCAGGGACAGGTTACAGTCATCTGACAATGCTAGGCAGGTGGGAGAGGAGTGGCAGCTCAATAGAACACTCAGAGTAGATAGGAGGGGCAGGTCCATGGAACATGGTGGGCAAAAAGGATGGAGCAGGGGCATGCACACAGACATCGGAGGGCAGGGGGAAGGAGAGTAGGGGCAGCAAGCTAAGCACAGAGGCTATGCAGGAGGTCAATGATGGGGCATAAAATTGGGCAATGGAGGGCAGGAGGAGTGGACTGGGACATCATGCTAAATGGAGAGCAGTGGCAGCACATCAGACTATGCATGGCAGGAGGGAGGAGGCTAGTGCATGGATTCAGACAACAGAGGATAGGGAGGAAGTGGATGGGGCAGCAAGCTCACTGTTCAGAGAAGGTGGGAAGGCCAGTGGCAGAACAACGGCCACACATGGCTGTAATGAGGGAGCAGGGGCATGGACTTGGACAATGGATGGCAAAGCGGAGGAGGGGAGGCAGGAGCAGCAAGCTTAGGTGGGGGCAGCACAATGCCAGGCCAGGCCCTGCTTACAACCCCCCACCATCCATTGTGATAGGCATCTTACTTAATGTTTAAAAAAAACTAGAAATTTTCTGAAAAAAACAAGGATTCCAGGGATGTTATAGTTAGACTCAGATTTCACTCATACAAAACCAGTGAAATTCAGCAGTTATAGTTACCTGAGCTAACTATAACTTTCGCCCCCGCAATGCACTGCTTATGACGTCAGACATTCCATCATTCATGACATGGTCAGTGACATCACTCTTGACATCTCAAATGAGCTGTGAATGGAATGGAACTATAATCGCTAGAACTTTATTTAGGGATAGTGTGTGTATATTAACACCCCTTTTTTTTCTTTTCTTTCGTGTAAGAACCAATATATTATGCAAAGTGCCCAGATCAATATGGCCGATAGCCTTTCACTTTAAAGTAACGTGTAGTCCATTTTTTATGTTGATGTTTGCAATCGTAAGCATGTTTATTATGAACAAGTCACATTGACGAACATACAGGTACGGCGGTCACGGGGCAAGATATGCTGAAATGACATTGTGTGCATATTAACACTTGTTTTCTTTTCTTTATTGTATGAATTCCTGAATTTTCGCATCATGACCAGGCCAATATGGCCGCCAGCTTTTTGGATTAATGTAATATGTAGTCCTTTGTTAATGTTGGTAACTAGAGGCATTTGTACATTTAAATAAGGAAGCTACAATGACGTCTTGTATCGTTATCAAGGTTCGGACAAGCCGAAACGCATGAATCGCGTCTTTTCCAGATTAAATACTTCCAAACTACACCCTGAGTGCTGATTCCTTCCTTGTAAGAGTGAGAGGAGATTGAATGCATATATATAAAATTCACTGAAAAAACAACAGGTTTCAGGGACGTTATAGTTAGAAATTTGCATTTAAAAAACCTTAGATATTCACTGAAAAAACCACAGGTTTCAGGGACGTTATAGTTAGTCTGACATTTCACTCGTACAAAACCAGCGAAATTCAGTCGTTATAGTTAGCTGAGCTAACTATAACTCACGCCCCCGCAATGCACTGCAGATGACGTCACATATTACATCACTCATGACATGGTCAGTGACATCACTGATGACATCTCAAATGACATTACTGATGACATCACTGATGACATCATCCAGTGACTGTGAGTGTTTCTAAAAAGTTTAAGAATGTGATATATATACATATATGATGATTCAGTCAGTGTGTGACTGACTGTATAAGTGAGTGATTATACGTGTCTGGGTGAATGTATGGGTGAGTGACTAATCTGTCTGAATGTCTGTATCAGTCTGTCAGTTGGTGTGTAATTGGCTGCATGGGTTGGTGAATAGATACATGGGTGTCTATATAGGTTATTGATTGGTTGTCTGAGTACCTGTATGTGTGCCTGAGTGTCTGTGTGTTGTGTGACTACCTGCATGGATGTGTGAGTGGGTGATTCACTGGGTGTATGGGTTTATGAGTGCATCTGCGAGGTGCTGTATGGGTGAGTGAGTGTTTATATGGCTGTGTTGGTGATTGAATGGATGTCTCAGTGGTATATGTGTGAGTAACTGCATATGTGAATGGCAGTATATGTGAGTGTTGGAGTATATAAGTGACTGTATGTGAGAGTGAGTGATTGTGAGAGTGGATGTATGGATGAGTGTGTGCTTGTGTCAGTGATTGTATAAGAGAGTAAGTATGTGTTAGTATCTGTATGAATAAGTGAGGTGGTGTGTGTATAACTGTATAGGTGAGTAAATGGCATTGTGATTGACTCTTTGGGTGACTGACTATGTGTGTGAGTAACTATTGGTGAGTGGCGGTGTGTGAGTGTCTGTATGGGTGTATCAGTGTATATAATAGTGGCTGTATTGATGAGTGACTGCATGTATGAGTGACTGTATGGGTGAGTGAGTGGATGTGTGTGTAGACCTAGGAATCAGTGAGTGGGTATGTACTAACTGGTATTGGTGTGTCTATGGTTTCGAGAATGGTAGTCTGTATTTTAGAGTGGGTGTATGGGTGTGTGAGTAGGTGCATCAGAGATTAAGTGGATGATGTCATGAGTGATGTCATAAGTGATGTCATTTGAGATGTCATCAGTGATGTCACTGACCATGTCATGAGTGATGTAATATGTGACATCATCAGCAGGGCATAGCGGGGGCGTGAGTTATAGTTAGCTCAGCTAACTATAACGGCTGAATTTCTCTGGTTTTGTACGAGTGAAGTGTCAGACTAACTATAACGTCCCTGAAACCTGTGGTTTTTTCAGTGAATATATATATATATATATATATATACATATTCCCTAGTGACGGTCACCACTAGGTAGTTACAGTTAGGCCTGCTTTTACATAGAAAGAGCATTTTTGGCTTGGTAATAACCTTGGACTTGAAATGTAATATAAAGATGATTGTATCCAGCTCACCTTTCTTGCTTGAAGTTCTTTTGAAAATAAGTTTAGGATCCTGATTATTAAAATTTATAATGCTATTTTTGAAAGGGAGCCAGACGAGGTGAACAGGGAACTCACTAAGTTCTTACATGATTATTTTTTGCCATATACAGCTCTGGATGAGATGGGAGATTTTAATTTGCACCCCTGCCTGGATTGCTGTCTGTATGACACGTCGGATAATGATTTCACTTTTAGCGACCAGGTATATTTTAAGAATAGTGTGCAAGGGGTCTTGTTGAATAGTTTAGTCTTAGATTTTAATCTTATTAATCTAATGAATAGAAATGAGGCTAATGCGAGAAAGGCTGTGCCCACATTTAAAGGTGCAGCAGCCAGATCTATTATCGATTATATCCTTATATCAGCTGGTTTATTTTCCTCTTTGCTCAATTTTAGCTGGAACATCTTAAGCGGCCATAATCCCATTGGGGCTAATTTCTGATGGGATGTGAAGGCTGTGGCTCATGGGCTCCACTACCGGGAGTATGTCTCCCTTAAAGATCAGGGGCGCAGATTAAAGTGGGCTAAGGTTATCCAGAGACCTTTAACTCAGATTTGTTGTTCACCTGTCAGAGGGATGTTCAGATCTGCCTCGATAAGGTTGCTTCGGACGACTGTATCCTGACAGCCTGTGCTTGCTTGTCGGGGTACATTAAATCCGCTTTTACCAAGCTGGGGCAAGTGCCACCCCATTCTTTATGTAGATGGTTTGACAAGAGCTGTTCAAGGGCACGCAAAGAATTGCTAGTGGCCCTCAAAAGAAACCCCAGAACAGAACTGAGGTAAAAACACTTAAGGCATCATAATGGAGGACCCTCAGGGATAGAAAGAGCAACCTTAAGAAAGAGATGTGGGAGGATTTGCTGGAGGCTAGCATCCAGTGGGACAGTGCTACCTTCTGGAGTCTGGTGACCCATTCCTTTTTAGTGCAGAGTTGGGCTGAGATCAGGCCTTTGCAGTTTCAGCACAGGCCTTGTTCGATCAGTTTTCATCCTTATATGACTGTGATCATGGGGAGTCATCAGCTTGTGTTCCCAGCGGACCACAAGGCCAGTGATACTCTGGGAAGAAGTCAGGAATGCCTGCCATTCTCTCCCTTCCAGTGGGCAAGGCACCAAAGGGGTGCTGGCGGATTATTTCAAATCCTTGAGCAATCTGTGGGCATCCATTCTTACTCAACATCTTAACGCTGCTATGTGCGGCTCTCTGCCAGCAGGTTGGTACCACTCAGTTACAGTGCCCATGTTAAAAAAGGGGGATAGAGCACACCCTGCCTCCTATAGGCCAATCTTCCTAGTAGATGTGGAGGTTAAAATTCTAGGGAGGGTGATCCTTGAGAGACTCGCTGACTGGGCTAATGAGCATAATATTTTTATCAGACATCCAGTATGGGTTCAGGTGGGGTAGAGACACGTTGGAGCAGAATTTGAATTTACATCTGTTAGTAAGTAAATACACAAAGGCTAAGATGACTTGTGGTGTATATGGCTTTCATGGATCTCAGTTCGGCCTCTGATTGGGTGAATAGATCTAAGTTCTGGAATGAACTGGGTTCCATGGGGGTCGACCCGGCTCTTCCTGTGCTTTTGAGGGATCTCCACGCCGGCCTTTTAGCATCGGTAAGGTATGGCCCCTCCGGTGAATGCACGCAGCACTTTAATGTAAATAGAGGCATGGGCAATGGTTGCATCCTGGCTCCTTTTCTTTTTCTTTTGTATATCAATCGTTTGGAACAGGTTTTATGTAAGCCAAGGTGTAATGTTCTGAAGGTGGGTGGAAGACTGCTCCCCGCTCTTTTATATGCAGACAATGCAGTCTTGATAGCACACACGCTAAGAGTCTCCAGTGTCTCTTAGATCATTTTATTGATTTTATGGATAGCATGGACTCAGCAACCAATTTTAAAAATCCCACATTATGGTGGTTGGCCCCAAGACAACCAGAGCTTATGATTTTTCAGGCAGCGACCATATCCTGAGCAAAATGGATAATTTGTCCTACTTGGGCATCCTACTAGACTCAGGCCTTAATTGGCACTCTCTGATGGAGAGGAGTACAGTCAATTGTAAGACAGATATTGATCCAGCGGTATCAATATCTTCAGCCTACAGGACTTTTCACAGTGGTTGGGGCAAAAGCTGATAAAGATTCTTCCTGCCATATATAAAGCTAATTGCATACCTACTGCTAGCTTTGGTTGCAAAATTTGGGGATATGCTACAATTGCCCCACTCCAGGTTGTGGAGAATACCCTAATGAGAGGTCTTTTAAATGTTGCACAAGGTACTACCTCAATGATTGTTCATGAGGAGTTGGGCATGGGATATCTTTCGGATTTCATACGGCTACGCCCAGGCCCATAGGCAGAAGTATGTTTTTAGGGGACATGGTCCCCAGCTATGACCAAACTTTGAAGCTGTGCTCTATAAGTGCATTATTTCCCAAATACTGGTTGTACTACTAAATGCCGACCCCCAGAGTATTGTGATTCAAGAATGTCAAGGACAGAACATTGAAAGGTAAGCACATATAGGGAAGTATAAGTTTACTATTCCTAACTCCACATCTACATGCCTGGATGATAGTGATATATTGTGTAGGTACATATATGTGGCATAAGGTATAGAAAAACTACACTTACTTACCTGTTGATATTTTCGATGTGATATTCTGTCATTGATATTCTGGTTTTGATATTCAGGGTGCACACAGTGTGAATCTATGCAAAGGAATATGTGGATTTTTTGAGGTACATAGTAAAGCACACTCAATCAGCTTTTCACAGTTCAACATGAAATCCTATCAATAAGACGCGATTTAAAGTAGAAGGGTGTAAAGTTGTAAAGTTGGCTGACTGGCAGCTTTGTGTACTTTAAGCATGGAAGCCTGCCATGTGTACTAGAAATGTAAAATATATTTACTTACAGAGGGATTGTTTGTCATTACTACAGGTGCAGATAAAAGGCAAGCTTCATGTTATGAAACAGTTGAGGTTGTCATTATTTAATGTACACTAGAAAGCCAAACCCCCTCCTTAACCAAACTTTAACTTCTCAGCAAGTAGGTTGTACTTTTCAGTGACTTTACCAGCAAATGTCGACATGGCTGATATGCATTAAGAGAGAATGTGTCAGCATTTCTCACAAAGAGCACATAGTAACAAATACTAAGAAGGTGCCATTGTTAAGCGATTTGCAAAAAGCAATATTGGTCAAGTAACCATGGTTAGACCGTATTAGGATTTTAAAGACCACTATGCAAGGTGATTTGTGGATCTTACACAAAGATCACTTTTAGAAAATAAAGTGCAGAATCATGCTTTGAAATCACATGATTTATTAGCCAAAACATGATTAAAATCACCAATCACCATTTGTCTACATGTACCTAGCTAGCATTTCGCTGCTTTAGGCTCTCATTTACTTTCTCTTTTTACTCCCAATCTTCCAATCCCTGCCCCTGCTGCCTCTCTCAACCTTGCCCCCCACTAGCCCTTTCTGTTTGCTGCTGCATCAATCTTCACATTCCTGGCTCTCCTGCTCTCTCTTGCTTTTTCCATTTACTCTTCTTTCTTTCTCTTAATCTTCTCTCCTTTTCTAGAACATCTCCTCTCTATCTTCTCTTCTGTTTTCTTTAAACTTCTCAATATTTTTTATTCTCTCTCTGGATCTCTTCTCGATTGACCATGTATGGCAACTGAGAATTTCTGTTGGCTGTTAGCAGCACCTGCCACCTTTCTTTGACCACTGTACTTTTCGCTGTTCCCCAGTCCCAGAAGCCTACCATCTTGTGGAACTCCTGGAACTGGTGAAGTCCCCTACGATCATAGAACAAAGAAGATAATGCAATGTGGCCATCATATCCCCACAGCATGTTGTCAATTCTTGTTGGACAGGACATCAGGCTGCATGAACTTGTTGGGTTTTAACAGCTTTTGTTATATTCCATATAGGTACCCTATATAGGCGCAGGTAACATCGCAACCTTTCACCTACATCCTTCGCTACATTGCATACATAACGGTTCTTAGGCACTGACCTTTTACCTAGATATGACACTGCACTCAGAACGCGGGTTTTTCCCTGGTTCGATTCTCATACATTATGCATGAGGCTTCTTGGAAGCACAGCAGGACTAACAGTAGGATTACCATCTCCTGTATAATATCTCTGTATAAAGTTCAGGCCCAACGTCATCCTTTAGGCCGACACAGTAACACAGCAAGGTAGGACCCCTGGGGAGACCTATGGGTATATATACAACACATCTTGCTTAGGAAGGGAGAGGAGACAGTGACTTCCCCGCTGACACACTGACCAGAGACGCTGAGGTTCCTGCATGCAGACGCTCCAGCTAGCAGTGGTCTAACATCCATCGCGGGGTGTCCAACTCGAGACCAGGACGGGGTCTCACATTCTCTAACTCTCAGGTAATGGGGTGGACTAGATCCTAGAGGTATTCTTGGCATGACACCTACACAGATGCTAGGTACATTTAGGTACATCTAGTTAGGGAGGCATCGTAGGAGTACGCATTTTTTATCATGTATTTTATGTACTTGTATATATTCATGATTTCTGCAAGATGGTAGAACTATACCTTCCTTTTACTTTCATAGTATTGCTAATCATATATCTCTGCTACTGTCTAATGGTTGTTGCAGCTCATATATTCTACACTAGAATAAAAACTGTTCAATAAATACTTATTGAAACGCCCAGACTGTTTATTCTGTGTATCTCTCTGAGACAAACTAAGTGAGCACGAGTGACTGAGCAAAAGGTAGTATATTGTTTTCACGATCCTGGGGGATCAGGGTTGTCATGTTCTGAGGTTGCCAAGAACTATTCTCTCACCGATAAGAGGAGACTCTAGAGGCACTGTGTGCTAGCTTATACAGACAGGCTAACGTATCCGGTGGGGGTGCTCGGAATCAGTCCGCCACCAAACCCACAGTTTATGATATCCAAACGCGCAGATCCTGTATAGGTAATATAGGAACTACACGACACTTTAGGGCAGACGACCTGTTGACGTCCACCACACTACTTTCACAGTGTGGTGGACTTCAATTGGTCATCCACAGTATGGGAAAAGAAAATGTTTCTGGTAAAAAGACCAGAAATGTTTTCTTTTCCAAAATCAAAGCCAGTAAGCGAGGGAAATACTACCCATGAGTCCCAAGTTTGTTTGTTGTTTTGTTGTTTTGTTGTATTGCGCAGCACGCTGTGCACACTGATGTCACACAGCAAAATGAAAGTGCTAATGGAATCTGTGGGGATCCACAAGTGTCCGACCACGCAGATTTCCTACACTTCTCCCGATAACAGTAGTACCCCACTTGTGTGACTGAGCTGTCATCCGTGAAATGAAAGACTCCTTAAGGCCCCTAAGACACAAGAAAAGATCAAGATTTTGCCTTGCAAATTGACCAATTCTAGCAATGTGAGTAGCTGTGGTATTTAGGACAGGACTAGGTCGGCACCCAGAGAAAACTTCCAAGCCCAAACATTTTTGAAAACAAGGTACCTAGGGAAGTCTGGGGTGGTGTAGTTTGGGTGAATTCCGATACTTTTTCTTACTCAGAATGGCCTTCAAATTCCAAACTTTGGCTAAATCACAGACTTTCCTCATATTTCTGTGACGGAAAATTCCAGAATCTGTGAGGATTCATAAAATTCCTACCACCCAGCGTACCCACACTTCTCCCAATAAAAACACTACCACAAATGTTCACCTAATATTTTCCATTTAGAACATTAATTACATTGGACCTTGTGACAGCAATTTATCTGATATGACCATAAATTAGATAAAGATAAAGCAGAATTTCATAAGAGTCAATAAAGTTCAAAAAGCAGATTCATACTACACAGATCTTAAATTACATTATACAAAAATCAGAAAATGTTAGTCGATGTTCTGCAGAGATGTCTAGAGAGGTCAATTATAATACAAATGCTTTCAGCCTCAAACGCTCTGATTATGGTTTCCACATTATTTGGTTGAAGGAGATGAATTCTCAGTGTTTTGACTATGGAATGGTTATCTAGATATTAAACCATTTTTGATAGTCAGTTATAGCAGCCCTTTGTGCAGCTGTGGCCCATGCAGGTAAGAGTGGTGGGTGGTGGGGCCGGGTGGGGGTGATTTCGACGGACGATGAAGAGGAAAAATAAATTATTTATTTCATTTTCCCTTGTCATCATCCATCAAACCCCCTCCCCTCCCGCCAGCCAGCCCCACTGCTTTTACCTGCACGGGCCGCGGCTGCCTTTGTGACATGGCAGGCTATATTGGGTCAATTCAGATGCACACTACTGCTAGTTAGGGTATTTGCACCCTTCTGCAGCAGGTATATTAACCTAACAAACTATGTGGCTCCTGCAAAAAAAAATAACAATCTGTATCTCACCTGGCTGTATTTCACAACAGGCCAGTGCAGGCTGGAGCAATGTCAGCCAAATATGGGAAGGCATTCCATAGGTGGAGCATGGGTGATCTCATACACCCACCTATGGAATTTGGTGCATTCCCAGATTTACTAAAGCTAGTAAACCTGACATGTGATAACTCTGCACCAGCACAATAGGCTAATCAAAGCACCATACCATATTGGAATCTGGAGTTTCCTGATTGGATATTGCTTCTCAATGACTGGTAGTTTTGGGTTTCTTATCAGCTCCTCTCATACAACACTGTGGTGTCCCACAGTGGTCCATCATATCCCCTCTACTATTCAACATCTACCAAACCTCTTTACCCAACCTGTTTAAATCATTCAGCGTCACCTGTTACAACTATGTGGATGACACCCAAATCATTTCTAAAAATGGAGGGTCTGAAAGACCTCTACAATTCAAAACTTGATGACTGTCTCCGGTCCATAAACACATGGATGATAAATAGCCATCTAAAGCAAATCATGCAAAGACAGAGCTTATGACCTTCAGACAGTGATAAAAATACCAGCCTACCACCATATGGCCTAAGGAACATGAGGCCCCTCCAACAATATCAAGAGAAGTCAGAAACCTAGGGGCAGCCATGGAGTCAGACACATATTTGAAACCACATGTTAACAACCTAAAACAGAGTGCCTGCTACACAATGAAAACACTATGTTTCATCCTCCCATTCCTTGGATACCAACAGAAAATGCAAGCCATCCTCACACTTGTGATCTCCAAGCTTGACTATGCCAACAGCCTATACCCTGGCACACCCACATTCATAATACACAAAATACAACTCATCCAATATACTGCTGCAATCTTTCTTCTCTGCCTTCACCCAATAGAACACATTGCTGCAGTCTTGCAATCACTCCACTGACTATCTATAGCAAGAAAGGTAATGTTCAAGGCACTCTGCATTGTTCACAGAGCCTCCAAGGAAAAGGACAGCTATACTTACAAGCTAAATTCAAGCAATACAAACTAGTCAGGGCACTGCACTCCAGGCTTGCACCACTTATCATACTACCTTACCATAGGAATCTGTAGGAGGCTCTTCTTTCTTAGTACAAGCTGCCAAGCTCTGGAACACCCTACCAGCTAGCATTTAAAGCATTGAGGAGCCCATATACTTCAGAAGACAGTTGAAAACATGGCTATTTCCAAGAAAACTACACCACCACACATCCCTGCAACAGAATCTGAAAAACAAGTTGCACCGTCAAACTCAATCTTCAGCTTACGAACCACAGATTTGTAACAAGCCAACCAGCAAGCTACTTTCGACAGGGAAGTTAAGGAGCACTGACCTATGCTCCGACGGGGTATTATATAGTTATGTACATTCATACATAACATTTCTGGCCCACACTGATACAAATACCATAACACTCAACGGCCTGCAGCCAACTGTAACTTACACCTCTTACATTCACATAAGACATGTCTGCTACGAGGGTTGTCCATCACCAGTACTGTGCAGCCAATAAACCAGCCATCACTAAATGAACAGGCATGGAATAACTGAAGTGATCTGTCACACACTGCGGGTCAATTGAAGGACTTTAATCTAGTCCATGACTGCTTATTTACATCTCACAATGGCTTTCAGATATGAGATGATAGATACAATAAATATCCCAGCATCTCTCTCCACTTCTCTCTCCCTCCAACAATGCCAGCTCTGGCCCAGAACTATACACTAGGGGGCAGATTTACTAAGATTTTGCATCAGGCTTCCTTCACTTTTGTGGTTCACCTGATGCAAAATCATTTTTGGTATTTACTAAGTAATGCAAAGCTACCTTGTGTGACTTTGTGTAGTTTAGTAAATACAAAGTATTGCAAGGCAGTGCATATTGCTGCCTTGAGTTACCTTGCGTTGGGAAGGCATTTCATGGGTGGAGCATGGGCGAGCTCATGAATCCACCTATGGAATTTGGTGCATTCCCATATTTACTAAAGCTAGTAAACTTGGGAATGCGTCAAAGTGGTATGCCTTCCCCCAGTGAAACGTAATAAGGAGAAATGTATTTATTTCTTTTTGTTACTTCCTCATCCTATGTGTGCAGCATGAGTGGAATATGCCTCTATGGATTGTGTTTGTGCAGGAAGTTGTGCTGTAATGCAGGAACTCTTGCACCATGGCAGTACTCAGTGCACCAACATTAGGAGACAGCAGAAATGCACCATATCTTTGTAAAAATGGTGCATTTCTGCTATCTGCCGTTTATGCAGGTCAGTGCAGCAAGCTGTTTCGCTTCGTTACTTTGCATGAAATGTAAGCAAATCGGCGCCAATATTTCTGATTGGAGAAGCCAGTGCAGTAACCAGGTAAGCAGATTATAATCATAAGAAATACCATAATGGGACCCATAGAGCTGTTCAAAGCTGCCAGTGTACTGAAAAACCATAAACTGCGCATCTTTCTCACACCTCATTATCCACCACAATGCTACACGCTGTGTCTCATAACATGATCGCACAAAACAAAGACAACACCCTTCTAAACACATACCACCCTATCTGGCGTAGCTTGCTGCCCATGGATGTAGGTAAGCACTCCATTGCCACACATACAGGTAGTAAGTGCTTTACAAATGCGCAATACAATACAATATTTACCACTTGTGTATAAAGAAGATTTGTTTTGATCCAATAAAAATGTTTGTTTTCATTACTTCAGAATTACAAAACAAACTGTGCTTCTTTGGTGCTTTTGTAACTGCTGGTATTTGTTGAAATATTTGTACAGTTCATTTACAGGTATTTAAATTGTTTGTAAATTAGAAACAAATTGAAATCCTACAGTATTTGTTTCACACTCCCTGTACACAAGGCCACAGGAATTATGAGATTCTGCAGCTGCGGAATTATGCAATTATGCAGTCACAGTCTTTATCATGTAATTATGAATGTACCTCATTTGTCACGTAATCCATCTGCTGCTGCATAATCTGAAGATTTGAACAAAAACACATATAGGGGCATATTATCAAGGGCTCTATCGCCGTTTTAGCGGGACTTTTTCCCGCTAAAGCGGCGATAATTCAAACGCCCTATTAGCAAGCTGTCGCTAACTGCTGTTAGCGACAGCTTCTAGGCGATAGCGACCGGGTTGGGTGCCGCTTTGCATGCCAGCGATATTTATCGCTAATGGCATGCAAAGTAGGCGTTTCCAACCTAAAAGCGACTGGAAACAGTCGCTAAGGTCGCTATCGCCTATTAGCGAGGCAGGGGAGGTGCTTAACGTAACCAGCGCTAAACACGTTTAGCACTGGTTTGTTAACGCCTGGTCTAAACCTGACTTAGCCATGTAATCCAATGGGAGGTGGATTACATGGCTAAATCCCCTCGCCCTATCGCTAAGCTAACACTGAGTCACAGTGTGAATATCGCTTGTTTTCAAGCGATATTCACACTGTTCTTCAGGGTTTCTATCGCTTTGGAGATAAGCGTTGCTGATAGCACGCTATCTCCGCGATAGAAACCTGCGATAGCCGGCGATAATTATCCTAGCGCTAACTGCGCTTAGCGATAATTATCGCCGGTTATTGCTAATAGGCCCCTTTGTTTCTAAAAATGGAGCCCTGTGATTCAAAAATGGACACCTGTGATTGGTCAAGAGGCCCGTTTTTCCCATGAGCCTTCATGCTATCTCAGAAGCCTTTTACCGAGAGCGAGTGCTCTGATTTGCTGGCTGTTCGAATTTTAGAAATGAAATGGCCGCCATTACTCTTTACTGTGAAAAATTGCAGGTGTTGTGGAAATGGAGTAAACAAAAAAGCTACATAAGGGGGCAGCAGAAAGGCATGCTGTCCTCCTAGCTTTAGAGAGGAGGCCTCTAAGGGATAACTACTTTGAAAAAAATAAATGTATATTGTTTTTAAAAATGTTTTACAATCTTGTGGGACTCTCATGGGATTGTGAATGCTAAAATGGAGTATATGAGTTCTCAATACAGTCTAATAGTAGGAATGCATATTATGCTCCTTGTTATTGAGAGAAAATGTAACTGATAAGTATTGTGATGAGTAGAAGGTTAATTCTTTTTTATAAAATGTTATGATCTAGCGAGACTCCTGTGGGATTGTGAAAAATAGGAAGGAGTAGGTGATCTTTGAATACACTCTGGTATGCACATTTGTTACTGTAGGAAGGAGTCTTAGTGGAGATGGTGTTTATCAGTGTCTACTATTTACGCCCATCAGCTTGGGAGAGTTGTGAGTAGATTTAAGGCTCTTCCCACATCCTTCTATGCACACTTGTCATCCAAAAAAGAGGTCTCAGTGGAGAGGCTAGTCCCTCCCCACACACTTCTACGCACACCCATCTGAAAGAGGGGTCTGAAAGGAGAGGCTAGTCCACCCCCACACCCTACTATGCATACCCGTCATTTGAGAGAGAGGTGTGAAAGGAGAAGTCATTTCCTCTCCACTCACTACTATGCACACCCGTCATTTGAGAGAGAGGTCTCAAAGGAGAATCCACTCCCTCCACACACTGTACTACGCACACCCGTCATCTGAAAGAGCGATCTCACAGGAGAGGCCAGTTGCTCCCCATACACCCTACTACACACACTCATCATCTGAGAGAGAGAGGTCTGAAAGGAGAGGCCACTCCATCCACACACCCTGCTACGCACAGTCGTCATCTGAGACAGAGGTCTCAAAGGAGAGGCCAGTCGCTCCCCACTCACTACTACGCACACCCGTCATCTGTGAGAGAGGTGTCAAAGGAGAGGCCAGTCGCTACTCATGCATGCTACTAGGCACACCCATCATCTGAGAGAAAGGACTCGAAGGAGAGGCCAGTCCATCCACACACCCATACTATGCACACGCATCATCTGAGATAGAGGTGGGAAAGGAGAGGCCAGTCCATCCACACATCCTACTACGCACACCCATCATGTGACAGAGAGGTCTCAAAAGGAGAGGCAGTCCCTCCCCACTTACTACTACACACACTCTGGTCATTTGAGAGAGAAGTCTCAAAGGAGAGGCCTGTTACTTCCCATACACCCTACTACGCACACACGTCATCTGAGAGAGAGGTCTCAAAGCAGAGGACAGTTGCTCCCCATACACCCTACTATGCATACCTGTCATGTGAGATAGAGGTGTCAAAGGAGAGGGCAGTACCTCCCCACTCTCTACTATGCATGCCTGTTGTCTGAGAGAGAGGTCTCGAAAGGAGAATACTGTCCCTCCTCACACCCAATTTGCATACCTATTATGCAAGAGAGGGTTGTCATTGGAGAGGCTAGTCCTGTCCATGTACTACTATTCCCTACATTACTATTGCGATATCGCGAAAGTCCCGCAAGAGTAGAACGCTTCAGGTAGCTTCAGGCATGTTCGATCCTGCGAGACTCTCGCAAGACCCGCAAAGGAAATTACTGGCCTGGCATGAGGTGTTTATCAATCCTGCAAGAGTCTCCCAAGATCATTTGGGGAGAAGTAGAAATGAAGGGCCACGGTCTATCAATAGTTAACATTCTTAAGACATGGTTGAAGAAATGATGTGATGTGATTGGCTGCAGAGATAGCTCAGATTGTCCTTGGTTCTTTGGAGGAGGAAGAATTCTCTTTGAGTTGTGCTCAGCAGATGTGACTTAATTTGGAACTGAAAGGGACTGGTGTCTTCAGCTGCATTTAAGAATCAGCTCCAAGTTCAAATCTTTAATAATATATTTTAAGAACTTTGCTGAGCAGTGTTAGTAAGTGCACTACTGTAGGTAAACTTATTCTACACAAGGTTTACTGAGTGAAAAGCTGTTTGTAGAGGTGTAGATTTCTAAATATAGCTTTTGGGAAGTAGCTATTAGAATGTAGAGAGATATCAGCAAGTATTGCATGTTATGTGAAAAAATGAACTGTTCAATCTGTATGTAGTTGTAAGTAAAACAGGTAGTGTTTCTAAAATTATTGAACAAAGAATTTGCAATCTTTTAATACAAGACCTAGTGTTTTTATGAACCATACTGTACACATTTTACCCCATGAGATGTTTGAGTGGAGATATTGCTATTAAATATCTGATTGTGGGTGAAAGATGCAGAAAAGTTTAGAGAATATAGTGATGAATCAATGTTATCAATTATTGACCCATATGTTTATTTTAATTTTCTGATAATGTTGTCTTTTTGTAGGAGTAAAATGGAAAATAGAGATTGTAAAAGAGAAAACTACCATGTAAAAAAAATATATGGAGGAGAAAAAGAAAACTTGTGCAGTTTTGAAGAAACAGTAAAAAATAACTGTGTGGAAAATCAGGAAACAAACTATTAATTGCAGAAGTGATTATCTTCCTATTTGTGGTCTTTTGTCATTTGTGGTCTTGTACAAGCTTGTTCTGTGCAGGCCTACTTGTCTCTAATGAAAACATTATCTGCATACATAAATAGTAAAAAGAGCCTTATTAAGTGAGTAAGGATTATTGTGTTGTTCAGCAGTAAGCACCTGAGCAGGCACAGTGTATCCAGGCTGAAAACTTGTGGAAGCACATGAAGAGCTCTCCAGTTCAGGCTATCCTTTGTGAACTCCTTTTAAAAAACTGTACACATGAAAAACCTTGCTGAGACTTTTTACCACCTGGCCTCATATCAAAAACACTACTATACCAAACATTCTTTGAAAGGCTTGGGTGGTTGAGGTGCTGAAAGTGTTCTATGGCCGTTAGGGTCATTGTCGACATTGCTAGGTTAGCATGAGCTCGGCTGCCATGATGCTGCTTTTGCGCACGCTACTACATGACTTTATTTTGTAAGACTCAGTTTGTGCCTTTCACATGAGAACTGTCTGCTTTCTGCATTCTCTACCTGTTCGTGGAGTTTAGTCTGAACACGATGTGCAAGGTCGATAAACAATGCCCCTTGTTTTTCTGTTCTGGTCAGTCCCTAGCATCTAGACAAAACATGCTAACACAGCTGCGCTGCTGGAAACTCGTGCTTTGATATTACGGGGATGCATGTTGTATTAACACACACTTGGAGAGGGACCTTTCCAGGGAGAAGAGCTATGCTGTTACTCTGATGTAAAACTTCCATCTAGGCACTAAGGTATGGGGTCTGCTGACAAAGCCCAGAGATCTTCTTTTATATAATAAACTTCACCTTACCAAGGGGAGGGTGGTTAGGCCTTATAGTCCTTTTTCCACTGTCTGTATATGATGAAAGTCTCCCCTTATATTCTATGGAATTGTAACAATGCTAATTGTTTTTGGTTTATGCATTTCACTGCTGGTAGTGGCTCTTATACTGCATTATAGAGCACGATAGTTAAAATAAACATTTTGAACTATAACAGTGACTCTGACCATTCTTATTGTGGACAAGTACGAGTGAGTGAGCGAAAGGGTATGTCTTGCTACCGCGATTCCTGAGAGAGTCGGGAGTGTCGTGTTCTGGGTTGTCTAATCATTTGTAGCTTCATGTTTATGTAGGAGAACGAATGAGACACTATAGTTAGTCGGTTTTGAGATTTTGGGTACTAAGGTGGTAGGAAGGTTCAGCCCCTATACACCGAGGTCCTGTTTTCCTGTGCATAGTTCTGTGTAGGTGCAGAATCCCCGCAACAAAAGTACCCCAGGCTGCTCATCATAATCTGACGAAGACATTATAAAATATTGAAGTTCATTGCATTTTTTGTTTTACAGTTGTCGAAATAGTTTATTAATTTATTTGTTGCAGTTTTGTTATGTTGTTAAATTATGCTGTTGTAATAAAAAAAAGTTTAAAGTTGCTACTGGTTTGTTTACTTTATAGTTGTTATAGAGTTGAATATTACTACACCATTGTAATGTTGACTAAAACTGCCAGTTCCATCTTCAGGGAGTGTAAACGTGCTGCTGCATGTATATGTATCTATATGGTACTATGCACATCGTTTATGCCACAGAGAGCTGGTAATAGAGGTCATTTATTTGAATACCCTAGTATGTTGACTTGTCATGCAACAGTGAGGTCTCAGTAGAGAGATCAGCTCTTGTCCACACTGTCGTATAGAGGCCTCTCATATTGAGAGAGAGGTCTTGGCACAGAGGCCAGTGCATCTTCATACTCTACAACGCACTGCTATCAGCTATTGTAGATGTGATAGTGGACAAGGGAGTTCTTTTGCACACGTTACTAGACGTGTTTGTGACTCCTGAGAGAAGTAGCCTATCTTTGTCTACACCCTACTACACATGCCTGTCCTCATAGGGAGATGTTTGAGGGAGAGCTGAATGTGTCCTCAGATTCAAATATGCACACTAGTTGTCCAAGAGACAGTTGTCAGCAGAGAGGCTGCTCCACTTTATACCCTACTGTGGACATTCATCACCATAAAGAAAGGTATGAGCAGAGAGAGCAGTCTGTACCCACAGCCTACATTGCACGTGTTAGTCTGTGGTGATGTCTGACTTGACAGGTCAGTGTGTCTCCATGCCCTAGACTCTATAGTTGTTGATATACTTCTTAGCATAGAGGTAGTTTCTTCCCCACACCTTACTTGTACATCTGTCATCTTGGGGAGAGCTGTGACCAGAGATGTAACCCATTTTCACACCCTAATTTGCACACCCATCATCTAAGAGACAGGTCACAGGAGAGCAGCCAGTGTCTTCCTATATACTACTACGCAAACTTATCATCCAAAAGAGATGTGTCAGCAAAAAATGCAGTTTGTTCCCACAGTCTACTATGTATACCTGTCAGCATAGGAAGAGGTATGAGCAGAGAGGTATGTTTTTCTCAAAGACTACTACAGACACCTGTCACCCTGGGGAGATGTGTTAGTGGACAGTCCACTCCCTTTATAGACAGTACTGTGTATCCCTCTTGGTCTAGGGAGAGGTGTCAGCAGAGAGGCCATTTATTGCCCATACCGTACTGCACATCCATGTTGTCCTGGAGATAGGTGTTAGTGGAGAGGACAATGTTTCTCTACACACTACTGAGTATGTGTGTCAGTCTGGGTAGAGGTGTCATTGGACAGGCAAATCCATTCCCACACCCTAATATAGATGGTTATTGCCCTGGGGAGAGTTCTCAGTGGAGAGGCCAGAACCTCTAATACATGCTATTCAATACAGAGGTCTTACATGTGAGGTGAGTACCTTCTGCACCCTACTATGCATACTGCTGAGTCTGGGGAAAGATGTGAGTGAAGAGGCAGTGTCTCTTAATACCCTACTCTACACACTGGTCACCTCAATGCAACTACTATGCACTCCAGTTGAGAGGAGGCTCTCCCTGGGCGCAGGAGGTATGTCGCTGCCTCAGCCACAATTTACTCAAACCAAAGCAATGTCTGCTTTTGTCTCCTCTGAGGTTTAGTCTAGGGGCGCTATTGACACCTCACCCTGTGCCTCACCCCTCGCCTCTGAGGTGGAGCTTTGTGGGGTAGACAGGCTCACCCACCCATCGCCTGGTGCAACAAATGGGACCCACTCCTTTCAGGCTGCCTGTGTGGAACCCCAACAACCACCTAAAAAAATAAGGAAAACACGAAGAACACTGCAGAGAGCAGATCAGAACAATCAGTGCAATACTGGTGTACGCATCGGTTCTGTTTCTAATGTAGCAATGCAGCCACCCTGTGCTTCAGTTGAAAGGGGCCTTGACCTTGATTTTTATCCAACCTGGGCAGCCCAGTTGTTGGTGGAGATAGTTGAAGTGACAAGGCCGCTTTGAGCTTGGAATTCTAAACCCATACTGGAGCGCCTTGCATTTATTGGGCAAGTTTGTAAAGTCGCTTGTAAGAATGCTTGGGAGACCCAGGCCCAAATTCATCAGGCCATGGGGGGTAAGAAGTGTCCAAGCAATCCTTCCCTATCCCACACATCTACTGCCCTAGCAGTGACAATGGTGGTTCCATTCCTCCCCCTCCAACAGCCTGTTCGCCTGCTCCCAGTGCAATTCCACCACTTAGTAGCCAGCCTACTGTTGGCCAACATGGGGTTTCAACAAGGGGTCCATCCCGGCCTGAAGATAATTGGCATGGAGAGCCATGGGTCTGCTAGCTCAACTCAAAGCCCTAAGCCTCCGGTCATCAACCTGCCACCAGTGTCCTGCCCCAATTTGGCAATTCTGTCAGGAGTACCCAAACTATCAGAAAGTCAGAGGGAGACTCACGAGGGCTGGCCAACAAATGTTTGGACTGGCTTGCGAAAAACATGAACTTTCCGATGTCATTGGCATATAACATTTTTCTAACACGCAGAGTTGGGTGGATTGGGCAGGGCCCGGTAGATCGTCCAGGGGATTTCATTATTATTAACTTTATAGATCCCAAATTGGTTTATAGGCTGTTATCTGAAGATGTACATAGACAGGTGAGGGAGTCAAACATCGGCCTTCTACCCCTGGGTTACTTTTACAAGCCCAGCCCCTACCTAAGATATGACCACTTTAGGCCTCTGCCTCTGCCCTTGCCACCCTCCCCACAGTCTTTCCAAATGACCAGTACAGCTCTAATAGGATTTACAATCTACCAGTTTCCAATAGCTTTGATCCCCTGGATAGTGTTGATTGACTCACTGATGGAGAGGACCTCTGGAGCGGTAGTCCTCCAATAAAGAGTACTGCTCCCGGCTGGTCTCTTCAACAGGTTGGAGGGAGCAGGGCAAACTTCATCCCCAGATTGTTAAAACCAGGGCCCAAATTAACCCACATCATGAGCCTGCTGTTAGTCTTTCAACTACTCCTCCCACAGTATCACAACCGACTTGTGAGCTGGAACATAGCAGGCATTAAACCCAGGCTGTTGGATGCGAATTGGGGCCACTTTCTGGAGGGATTTCAAATCTGCATGTTCCAAGAAACCTCGGCAGTAGAAAAGCATTTCAAGCAAGGCTATTCTACATACAGGATTGACGCCCGCCCCCTCTATAGCAGGTAGACCATCGGGTGGTCTCCTCATATGGGTTAAAACTTCTCTAGAATGTTCAATCAAGGTCATTGATCTTGAGTCTCTCTACCTCCTTGCAATTAAACTGTCCCTAAAGCAGGGTATTCCCTTCCTTTTGGTGAATGTGTACAACAGTTCCTCTCCCTTCAAATAGTTGTCACAAACAATGGAAATTCTTAACACGGTGCTAGAAGACTGTGCGTTAGGTATTTACAAGGTTATTGCAGGCAAATTTAATTGGTATTTTGAGCCTTACCAACCCCTCCTAGATTTGATACGGGTGGAGGATGAATGTTGGGGGGTTCCCATTTCCTGTTCAGCCACAAAGAGTCCCATGATGAGTGCAACTCCAACCCACATCTCAGATATCACAATCAATCATGCCGTAAGAGCTTGTAATGGGCGTACCCCTCAGATCTTTCTGCCAAGCCAACCTTTAAGAGGGGAGACTATTTTAGTAACTTTGACTACATATTACTATTCAGTTGCCAGCTACCTAAACTCCATATGGTATCTCAGGGTAAGAGGTACCACTTCCCTAACGCACTGCGCACTTTAAGTAAAATTTGGATGATGGCTCATTTATGTGATCTTAAGTAATTTTTTATCTCAGCATATGAACAGTTGCTAGACTTTAGGGTTTGACAAAAAGGCCTTACTAAGTTTCCTCTTAGGTGGAAGCAGAAATTTCCTTTTTATAAATTGAAATGATTACAATTTACTATGTTTTTAAACCTATGCTGCTATATGTACTTTTTCAGTTTTTATTAACCGAAATAAAGATAAATGATGATGATACACTCCAGTTATACTCTTGAAAGCTCTGAGTGGAGAGGCCACTTTCTCCCTATACCCTAATAGTGGGAACTATAAAGTATAAGTACTATAATCAAAGAGAGTGTAAGTTCTACCCCTCAAAAAAACGTACGCTCTCGCGAGACATCATATAAAAGTAGGGAAGTAGAGAAAATCTGTCTGAAGTGAGAGGTCTCAGTAAAGAGGCTTATGTGTTAGCATGATCTACTACCCACACCCAAGAATAAAGGACTGTTATCCATCTATATGCTAAGTGTTTGAGCTCGCGAGACTATGGGAGGGTGGCAAAATTATAAATGTAATTGTTAGGTTTTTGCCAGTTACAAAAATAGGTTAGGTTGTGACCAACTGCTGTTTGTATGGTGCACAGTAACTTGCTAAGCAGTATGAACTTTTCTATTGGGTGATTTTCACATTTTGGCATGGTCTTGTGTGAGGCTTGTGAGAGTAAAGCAGGCAGCACTGCCCCCTCGGACTGCACGTGATTGCTCATGAGGGTTTTTAAGAAGGTCAAATAGGGAAACCTCTTGAAACAACATAGAAAATGAAACTATAGGGTAGCTCTAAAAAGAACCATTTGTATTAACATTTTGTAAAAACTTTACATTTTTTGTGTTTTTTAAAACTACAACTTGGGGGGGGGCAACATCTCCTTAAAATTAAAAAGGAAACAATTCTGGAAACAATAACCCGGAAAAAAAAAAACTACTGCCTAGGATGGCATTTGTGATCTTGGACAAGCTTGTCCTGTACAGACCTGCTTGTCTCTGATGAGACAATGATCTGCTTACATGAGCAGCGAAATAGTGCTTTACTCAGATAAGCAGGGTTATTGTCTGCTTCTGCACTTAGTACCTGAGCAAGCACAGTATCTCCAGGTGCAAATGATGTAGAAGCCTCTGAAGAGTTGTCTAGCTTCCCAGCACAAGCTAACTCTGCCTGAGCAAGCTTTTGTGGATGCATAGAACTGAGGTTCCTCCACATGCCTGTGGTACTCATACTATACAGTTTGTTTCTGCTCCCCGGACTGAACTCCTTCTTGCAAAGTTGACAGATGACATTGCATTTGCGGAAACATTTTTGCCACCTGGCCTCGTGTCGCTGAACTCCTGCACCAAGGATTCCTTGGCACACTGAGGTGGCTGAGCTGTTGCAACTTCTCCCGGCTGCTCATCAGAATCTGATAAAGACATCTTTAAATTGGAAGACAAACAGGGAACGAGAGCAAGCCAGCTATGCCTACCCTCACCAAAGTCCCCAATAGGGAAATAGAGCAAAAAGGATGGAATCTTCTTTTTCTAAATAAAGACATCCAAAGGAACCAATCACAATCCTTCCTTGGGGTGTGTTTCTTCTCCCAGACTTTTTGTGAGTGTCTGGCGAGACCTTTAAAAAATACCTGCTTTATATCTTCAATAGAACAATACATAATCAGTTTTTTTAATTTAATCAACAACTCTAATGTCTTACTTTCTTTGAAATTACAAGAAAACACTGTTATTATCTAAATTCTAAATATACTTTCTGGCAAGTTCTTCACGACAGCCGAACAGGAAGTACAGCCCTCACGGACCTCACACAGGGGATTTTGCATCCAGCTCCTGCAAGCGTCTCTTGAGAGCAATCACTTAAAAATATGTATATATATATATATATATATCCAACTATATTTTAATGACTATTCTATTTTAGATTAGCATTAAATAATAGCTGAAAACATGGTAAACGACTATATTCGATAGATTACAATTAATTTTACACTCTACAATCTCAAAAATAGATGCTGGTAACATTTCTCAATATGAGAGCTACAAGAACTGAGGAAATACACAATCTCTAATGAAACATTGATATATTAATCGGTTTAATACTCACACATTTTTTAGAAACATTTGGCAGACTGTGAACCATATCCTGTTATATTACAATAAAAAAAGTATTTTTTTTAAAATAATGTCTACACACAGGATATATTACACAGTCATTATACCATACATACACTCACAAAATAAATTAATTTACTTAAAAAAAAGCCCTAGCAATCACTGAAAAAAACAAAGGTTAAAGTAACATTATAGTTAAGTGTAATAAAAAGATCTGTTTTTTGTTTAGAAAAACCTTAGAAATTCACTGAAAAAAAATGAAGGCCAAAGTAACGTTATAGTTAGGCAAATTTCTCGGATACATTAACCTTTTAAACAAAAAACCACAGACATTCACCAGTTGTGGTTAGCAGGGATAACTATAACTTGCTTCCCGCCATGCACTGCCTATGACCTCACATATGACATGTCTCATGACATGTTCTATGACATAATTTAGAAGATCACTGATGACATTTCAAATGACATCACTGATGACATCTCAAATGACATCATTGATGACATCTCAAATGAAATCATTGATGGCATCACTGGTGATCATCAATGAGTGTGTTAATTTGATTTCTAATTTACATAGTGGCACGTAACTACCATAGTACTTTTTTATCTAGTGCATAGGCTTCAGCCATACTCGGGAGTGTTGGCCGCTGGTCGTGGCCTCTGCACCCAACACTCCATGGGTTACCAACCCCACTGCGCATAGCTGTGTGCCACAGGGTTGCCTGCAAGGCCAAACCTCCAGCTAGCTCCTGTGCCCAACTCTCCATAGGTGGCCAAAACCCACAGCTCAGAGCAATGTTTTCCTTTCTCTTCCTCCTTCTTTCTCCCTTTTTTGCCTTTATTGTTTTTGTTCTCAGTCAAAGAGCAATGAAAAATAAGTCCTAGTCACCAAAAATGAGTGCTGGTACCCTATGCTGTAACCACTGGTACAAATTAAACACTGAACTTAAAGACTGGATGGGCCTCAACGAGAAAGTAGTGAAATTGTTTTGATAAAAAACAGAGAATTGGCATAACTGAAACAGAGACAATGCAGATTGAAAGCAATCAGTGCAAGTAGGCATACCACGCACAGCCACACCCCAGTGAGCAACTCGAAAATGTAACCAACCAACCTTTCATACAAAACCATATATGGGCACAGCATTAAGGCATGCTTAGCTCTGCGTGTCAGTACAAAGTCTCTGATCTGTTTGCAAAGCATGTCAAAACTACATAATGTAAAATGAATAGTGAAAGATGCAAACAGTAGCTACCATGTTCCCTGGTCACAGTGGAATAACATGGAGGCGCAAACTCAAGCTGTCTTTGAGGACTGATTTTACAGTCCACCACTTTCAATGAATGTGCTTCCCAGTGCATTTTCACATAATATTATTCGATCATAATTAAAGCACCGTGCAGAGGTATGTTGAAAACTGTGGAACTTTTCACAAGCGGGGCAAAGACATGCGTGGCAAGAATAAGTGGACTTTGCTATGTACAACCACAGACATAATGAAAAGGGTTGAATATAAAGGGACACAATGGTATAGTAGATGGCACAGAGAATGCTAAGGTATCCTTTAACAGCATCATACAGTGCTGCTCATATTAGGAAAATGGTATTGAGGCTGGACACCTGCACTTAACGAGACATGCCATTGACCCAACACAGCTTGATGGACATTAAGAACATCATCAGCGGGGGCTCCTCCGCTAAGGCGGAGGAGCGGCGCCCCACTGCTCTTCGAGCAGTGTAAAAAGGAAAACGAAAATGATAATAACTAACATTATTATCTTTTTAATTTTTGCTTCCTGTTCGGGTGCGGGGCGGGTGGGCCGGCTGTGTAAAGCATACTCTAAAGTGGGCATGACGGTTTGGCCAGCCCAAGAAGACCAATCAAACTGTCATGCACACTTTGCATCTTCCCCACCAGGCAGCATTACACAGCCTGGTGAGGAACATGCAAAGCCTCCAAGCCCCTGTCTGAGCGCCGATCCACAGCATTCAGACCAATCACAACGCTGCTTAAGGCAGCGTTGTGATTGAACAGGGTATTCTGGGAGGCTGGGAGCTTACTGTTGCGGCGTGGAGGAGACGGAGCAGAGGAGGCAGCACCCGGCGGCACCCAGGTAAGTCCGTTTCATTTTATTTTTTGTATTCCCCCGATCCACTGTACACCCCCCATCACCCACACCCCCGCACCACGACCCACGCTTAGTAGCGGCGTTACTGAACATCATCAATGAAAAAAAGTGAGTTGCATCAAACGCAACTTGCACATTGAAAACTGACTGAAGGGCACCGAACTGTCATGCTGCCTGGGTAAAACAGTGACCCCAAGTAAACACCTCGGATCAGGTCACACTGTTTGAAAACATCTTGCCTCAATGAGCTCAATAACCTTCTGATTTAAAAAAGTACTGAACGATTAGTGCTAATCAAATCTTTCTTTCTTTCTTTCTTTCTTTCTTTCTTTCTTTCTTTCTTTCTTTCTTTCTTTCTCTCCCCTGTATTCCTTCTCTCATTTCTGTCCTTGTCTCCTTTGTGCCTTCTTTCTTTCTTTCTTTCTTTCTTTCTTTCTCTCCTTATGTCTTTCTCTTAATTTTCTCATTCTCTTTCATTCTCTCTGTTTTTATTTTTTTTATTTCCCTTCTGTATGAGTCCTTGGCTCCTTAAAGCAAACTTTACTCATTAATTTCAGTTTTATCATTGCCTGGCCGGTGTTTTCATGGGCATGGTGATGGCAACAGAGATATTTACTAGCATTGCTAATGGAGCTAAGAAAGGGTGCATGTATGAGCATTCCAAAAGGTGAGAGGTTTGACACGATATATTTGGCCATTTTTACCAGGGCAGTAAAAATTCTAGTCAGAAGAGACGGCACATGAGTAAGTAGAAGAATAGCCCCTTATTTAGGAGCTTGCACACAGCGCAGTAGTGAGATCTCTGAGACCAGTAAAACGTAAATGGAACTGAGAGCACACAAGTGCATGATTTACAATCTCTCATCCGATGAGATGCAAAGGGAGTCAGCAGTAATAAAAAAATGCAATATTCGTGGTGCCCATTTGGCCACACAATAAGGACCAAGAATCGGTGACTGAAGTTAAGGAAATTTATTTCCAATAGCTAGTCAATCCAATATATGTGCATGTTAGGAGAATATTAAAAAGATACAGGATTACAACTGGCAAGCTGAAATATTGCAATCGGTTCAGTCTCAATAGGATAAGATACAAATTAAGCACAGCCACAACAATACAGAAACTGAGAATTAGAAATAGGTGTTCCTTAAAGAAACCCTTATTCTCCCTCTCAAACATGAATAAGCTCTAAAATCATCTAGTAAAAATTCTAAATCTAGAATAAGGATGGTTCGTAGAACATGGTCTCAAAGAAATTCGGATGTGTGAGAAGGTGTCAGAATAGTGAAGACACCATTAGAAGCTTTCCAGAATTGGAATTAGTGTTTATCATGAAGCTTTACACTTGCAGGAATAAAGGAAGAAGAGAGGTAGGTACCCCTCAAAGTCTAACAGAATCAGCTCTAACTTCTAACAGTGAACACTAATTAAAACAAACAGAAACTTCAGCAACAGTTGTACCTCTTCCCACACCACCAGGAACCAATCTATTTGTTTCTCTTCTTGTGTTGTGCATTTGCAATATTATTAGACTTTCCCATCCCACAGAATGTGGACAGTTACTGTAACCTTTAATATCCCTCCGTCACTGATACACGATGAATAGGAGGCTTCATCTGCTCATTAGGCCTTTAAATTTCTTGCCTATATTTCTCTTCTCTGACCTTCCTATCAAAACTAGTACAGACAACAATACTCCTTTCTCTAGCTAATGAAACCTTGAAAACGCACCTGTAAAAGAAAGAAAACGTTAACCCAGCAAGTATATTTCAAAATCACAATGCCTTTAGTCCGGCTAACTTTTACTAAATATTTAAATGTACACTTCAAATACATGGTTATACTTGTGCATATATAACTCAGGAACAAATGCAAACGCGATTAAAAGCATACATGATTACATTTGCAAATATGACTTTCAGAATATATGCAACTGTGACTTTAAGCAGAAATGCAAATATGAATACAGAATACATGTCCTCAAGTTAAATTGAACATCAGCACACATGTTCATAAAGCTTCGGTTTCTCAGTGGTTACATTTCATTAATGCGTTTAAATGTTCACACATGTTAAAATGATTAAGGCGCACAGTAGATATAATAAAATATAAACGCAAATTGAGTAATGATGACACGCAAGGGACTGAGTCTAAATTGCGCTACTCCATTCCACCCTCTGATGGCGATGTTAGTCATGACAGTAACACACATATGAACCCTTTTCAGGTGAGATCAAGTCAAAACCTCGAAGTTTTCAAGAATATTCATCTAGTATTTTCCAGATGTTTCATTTCATCATAAAATCTACACTGACTCCTCCATTTCCACATCTTTTCTCTTTCTCTTTATTCCCCTCCTTTCTTGTACTTCTCTTTTTGCTTTCCAGTACATGTACCCATCAAAGGTTACAAATAGAGTTATTGCACAAAGGGCAATTATCACAAGGGGTCTCAAAATGGAACCAAGTATTCCACTTCCAAGGTTTCCAAACCATATGCCCACTGCAGCAAATCCATTGCCCATTGCTTCCCAAGCACCTGTAGCTTCTAAATCCTTCAACTCTCCTTTCAAGTCTGTAATGTTCTTAATGAATTTATTTAAGTCCTTACTCTTGTCTGGAATATAGGTACAGCATTGCTAGACCTTTAACTCTGTCTACTTTCGCGAGAAGGATATCTAAAGCAAGATGGTTCTGCAAAACCATGAATCTCATAGCTACCATTTCAGTATCTACAGTAAATAAGGAACTTGCTGAACTTGTGGCCTATTTATCCACTACGGTGGACAACTTTCTAATCTTGAGATCATTCAAAATTACACCTATAGTTGGAATCGTTGCACCAAAAATGTCTCCCACAATTTCAGCACCACTACTACCTTGTTTTGTTCTAGTTTTTGTTTCCCACACAGGATCATTCAAATGTTCTACATGATAAATCTTTGGGAAAACTACACCTAAGTAACAAGTACCATATTATCCCTTGGGCAATTTGAAGTATACATGCTCCTCACAAACAAAATAAACTCTAGGACTAATGGGGTCATGTCCTACCAAGAACAGACGACAGACTCCTACATACTCAAAATCACTTTTACCCATGAACTTAGTGTTAAGGGTCGATTTATCTCTACTCACACACAATTTACCTTTATGTTGACAATTTAGAAGTAGTGCAGGCATAACTCCTAAGACTCAATGTTTTGCTTCTTCCGCATCCCATTGTCCATGATGTCTCTCATCCAATCCTGTTGTCCGCTTTTTCTTCATTGCTCTTTTACTGTCTTCAGTTAAATCCAAACATTTTTTCTCAGCCTCAGTTAAAGAACATGTCAAGTTGTTTCTATGAGCATAAGCTGTGTCCAGCGTCCTTTTTGGTCTAAGAAGACTGTTAACTGGATCCATTGTCTTAGCATGAAGATGTCTATTCAAATACTTGAGCAAAGGAACTTCAGAAAGTACCAAATCGTAATTCAAGTAATAATATTAGAACTGTCCCTTTCCATAAAACAGTCTTAACAGAAGACTACACTTAACATCATACGTAAGAGGAATATGGAGATAGGTAATTCCCTCTGCTGCTGACTCAGGTAACTGCGTACAGACATAACAATCCCTTTCATCCATGGTGTCAACATATTCATAAAGCAACTTAAAATAGGCATTTGAAGAATAATCTCCTCTAGATGCATCCACAGACAAAGCTTTAAAATCTGGTGCATGCAAACTATTATCAGAAGGAATCGGGGTCAATTAGTACTACAATCACAGCTATTCATACATCTGCTAATATGAACTTACTCAAATTGTTTTTATAAGTTTTCATGACGTCTTTAGAATCAGACCATTAAACAAGGTTTGCAGAAGTAAATTTGACAAACAGAGTCCATAAATCATTTACAAAGTTTTCATGAATTTTCCTTAGTCCTACTCCGTGTTCTTTTATAATGACACCATTACGCGCCTTCAGCAACCTTGGGCCTAGGTAATCTTCTTAATTCTTTTTTACAAAGTCTATTCAATTGTCTCTATTCAAAAGCGCATCTCAAAATTCAGTCTAGAAATGAAACTAATGATAATTCATGTCAATCTGTTCTATGGCAAGGTAAAGTCAAAACGCAGCTCAGCTACAAGTCTAAATTCACGGAGGAATTGCACTCATATTCTCCAAGTCCCAAAATTCTCTCTCTCTTTCATTTGCAAAGTATGTCCATTTAGGGGATGAGTACCTCCGACATGACACTCTAGCTCTTTTGATCTCCTGAGTACATGTTGTTCACTTTCACTGTCACTCAGGCCAGAATCCTCAATATCCTCCTGGAAAGTACTCAGTTCTCGTTCTGTAGGCAATCTTACTCTCTCTTCTTCTTGCCTTCTTGGCCAACGGTCCTCGGTTTCCACTCACCATGACACAGCACTAGGCCCTTCATCAAGGTCAGGCCAAAGCCTCTCAACTGTCCGTACATTAAGACAACCCTCAGGCAGAGGATGTGCTGTCACAGGCTCTTGCTGAGTCTCAATAACCTGTGCACCCTCTTCTTGCTGTCTCTCAGTTGTGGGTTGCACTTCAGGAAGAGGTACTGTCAAATCTACAAGAGAACACTCCACTCTACGAGTGTGCGCGGCATGGATCCAGTTGGGAAGACTTTACTGCAGCATTTGTCACTAGGATAACCTGCTACCGTCCACGCCATCAAGGCTCCAGACACGTTTTCTGAATGTGTTTCTTCACCAAGACCCAGTCGCCAGGACTGAGATCATGGCACTGCTCTAAACATGGAGAGGGGGCAACAGCTTCAACCTGGTGGGACACAGAATGGATCACATCAGCTAGTCCTTTGCAATAGTCAAGAATCTTGTCATCTGTAATATTCACAAGTGCATTGGCGGGCACTGCAGGCAGTCTCATTTCTCTCTCCGTGATTATCTCATGCGGGATAATCCTATTTTTCTGTCTGTAACACTGCGAAGACTCATCAGCACAAGAGGCAAAGCGTCTGGCCACTAAAGTGATGTTGAGGCACACACTTTGGCCAATCTGGCTTTCAACGTACCTTTCACCTGCTCCACAATGCCAGAGACCTCTGGTCAATAACTGCAATGCAATCTCTGCTCCACTTGTAACGCTACACACAACATTTTCAGGACCTCATTATTGAAAGGAGTCCATCGGTCTGAATCCAGCGAAGTTGGGATTCCAAACATTGGTATGAGCTCCCTCAACAACAGTTTTGCTACTGTGAGACTGTCATTTTTTCTAGTTGAGTAGTATTCAACCTAATGCGAGATAATGCACACAACCACCAGGACGTATCTCAGCCCGTTGCACACAGGCATTTTGATGAAGTCTGTCTGCATTCTGTTGAATGGCCCTCCTGATCTTCCTATATGACTCAATGTCACTGGAGTTCTTTTCCTTACATTCTTCTGTTGACACAAAACACATCTGTGTCACAAATCTTCAGTCACCAATCTAAATCGAAGATTAAACTAATGCTGTCTAAACAAACGGACCATGGCATCCCTCCCTAAATGAGCGGGCCCATGGAAATGTCTTGCCATTGGGGACAACGTGCTGTCTGGTAACACTGGTCTGTCATCTACAGAAACCCATATATCATCATGCCTCTTCACACATCCAGCTCTGATCCAACACTGCTGTTCTGCCTCTGATATTTCCACCTGCAATCTCTTCACTTTAATACAGGTATCAGTTGTTTGTAACAAAAGGTTATAGTTGGTCTCACCTTCGGATTTATTCATGTATTCACCATTGAATGTTCTTGACCCATGAGCACAGTATCGGGTGACTTCGTCAACGTAACGGTTGCCCACTGTCACATAATCATCACCACTGCGGTGACAACTGCAATTTTTGCAGGCAGCTATAGTGCTTCAAGCAGTCTCATGACATGCTCCCCATCATGGATTGGGGAGTTAGATTATGTAATAAACCCTCTTTGTGACCATAACTGTCCAAAATCATGAACAATACCAAAGCCATACTGAGTATCTGTAAATATAGTCACTCTCAGCAGTTCAAAGACACAGCAAGCTCTAGTAAGAGCGATCAATTGAGCCACTTGTGCAGAGAACACCCCTTGAAGCCAGGAGGCTTAGACTACCCCATAGACTGTTCAGACTGTGTATGCAGCTCTCAAGATTCCTTAATTGTTTCTTAAACATGACCCATCCACAAACAGTATGTAATCATTTTCTACTAGTGGCTCATCTCGTATATCTGGTCTTGGCTTGGTGCATAGTTCAGTGACATCAAGACAATCATGCTCAACCTTCCCCTCATAATTATTATTCTCCTCAAGAGGCAGTAAGGATGCAGGATTCAAGGTAGCACATTTCCTAAGGGTAACATTTTCTGCAGCCAGTATAATCTGTTTGTACTTTGTTAAGCGACTGTTTGCCAAGTGCTGTGTGCGGGTACTTGTTAACAAAATGTCAACTGAGTGGGGCACAAGAGCAGTTAGAGGATGTCCCATCACAATACTTTCACACCGTTCAATGCTGACACCAACAGCTGCCACAGCTTTAAGGCACCCAAGCAGCCCTGCGGCTACAGAATCAAGTGTAGCAGAAAGTCATCTCGCATTTCCGTACATTTGTGTAAGCACTGAGAGAGCGCAGCCCTCTCTCTTACTGCAGAAAAGAGTAAAAGCTTTGTTGTAATCAGGCATTCCTAGTGTCGGGATATGACAGAGACTTTCTCTCAGCTCTAGGAAGGCAATCAAGCAGTCATTATCCCATGGTATCGGATCAGACACATCCTTGTGTGTCAGCCTCTGTAAAGGCTTGGTCATTAGGGAAAAATTGGGTATCCACTGGCAGCAGTAGCCCACCATTCCCAAAAACATCCTGACTTCTGTCTGGGTGGTTGGTGGATTCATTTTAAGAATCGCTGAGATTCTTTCTTGCAACACCTTCCTCGCTCCTTTCTCAATGTGATTTCCAAGATACAAGGCTTCTTTCTGACAATAATGCAACTTAATCGGGGACACATTATGTCCATTTTCAGCTAAGTGGTTCAACAATGCAATGGTGTCTCGTTTGAAAGCTTCTTGAATATCTGAGGCCACTAACAGGTTGTCAATATACTGAATTAGGACAGAGTTACAGGGCATGATCAGAGCCTCAAGATTCTTTTTGAGGATCTGATTCAGTGGCGGCTGCTATTTACCGGGGTGGCGGGGTGGGATGGGGGGGTCGTAAATGAAAAAAAAAACACTTACCTTCAGGCCGGCCACCCAGAAGGCCGCTGCCTCTCGGTCCGCTTGTCGCCGCCTCTTGCTCCTGGAAACAGGAACAGGAAGCACCCAGGCTTCTGATTCCCCTAGCCAATCACAACACTGCAATGCAGCGCTGTGATTGGTCTGAGCGCCATGGATCGGCGCTCAGGCAGGGAATGGGAGACTGGGGCATGTTCTGCACACAGGCTGTAGTGCAGCCTGGGTGCAGAACATGCAAAGTGCGCATGACAGTTTACCCAGCCCGAAAGGGCCAGTCAAAGCGCCACTGCGCACTTTGGAGTGGGCAAACCACTCCTCCCCTGCCCTGCTCTGGCAGTCCAGCCCACCCCGCACCAGGAAAGGAAAGCTAAAATGATAATAACACCAGTTATTATCATTTTAGTTTTCTTTAACTACTGCTCACTGAGCAGTGTGGCGATGCTCCTCTGCCTTAGAGGAGGAGACTCCACTGATCTGATTAAAAATTGAGGGTTTCTCTGTATACCCTTGTGGTACTCAACACCATGCCCAACCACGGTTCTGGAACATGGAAAGTGAAGAGGTACTGGCTGACCTCGTGCAAGGGAACAGGAAAGAAGGCTTGACACAAGTCAATGACAGTGAACCATTCAGCCTCACATGGAATTTGAAATAAAATCACAGCTGGATTCAAGACCATGGGACAACAGGGAATAACAATGCATTTAATCCTTCTCAGGTCCTCCGCTATGTGGTACTTACTGCGATGCTTCTGCAAGCCCATAATGGGTTAATTACATGGAATCCCCATTATTTCACTCAAAATGCCATGTTGTGTCATTGAATGAATCACTGGCATAATCCCAGCAACTGTTTCAGTGGTCAGATTATATTGTGGGATTCTTTGGTACTCAACATTGGATTTTACTTTTATGTGAACAAGCTCAATTCCCTTTATGTTACCAACATCTTTTCCTGAAAAGTCCCAGACTTCAGGCTTCACTGTATCCTGACAATCCAGTGGTAAGTCCTCATTTGCCATCAAAGGGTACAATCCAATGATTGGCCTTGACTCGCCAATTTAAAGTTGACATCTTTAGCAGGGGTCTGAAATTCTTTAACCGAAGAGGGGTAGGTTTGTGACTTCTACTGTTCTAACAGTAGAGGGGGTAGCACTAGTATTGATCAAGAATGATACAGGGTCGCCATTCACCTCACCTTCTACAAATGGACCATTCTGCTCTACCTCCTAGACTGCGCCAAGTATGGAACCTTCCTCCCCCCTCAGGTACATTCATTGTGACTGATCAGAGCCATAGCCCTCAAATGGATCAATCATAGGAAATTGTTGAAACGCATTCCGATTTTGGAAGGAATTCTGATTTAAAATTTGGGACTTGATTTGAATTAAATTGAAGACCATTCGCATTTTGCTGTGGCATCGGTGCTTGTGGAATCTGCATCACTGGAACTTGAGGCACATTAAGATTTTACATTCTCGGTCTCTGTACATTCTGTGACTGTATGCGGTTATTTACTCTAGGCTGTGTAAACCCTGAATTCTGAACCTGGTTCTCATTCATCACTCTGTTGGGATTATGATGATATTCCCGCTTCCAACGCCCTAACTTATTTCAATAGTGACAAGGATTCAACCTCTTCAAAGTTGGCACATCAGTCCCAGTACTCAGATCAATTGGAACACCGCAAACTCTACCTTGTTGTGGAAACCCATTTCCACCTTGCAAAATAGGAGCTCCCTGCTGATGCACTCCTTGCATAGAACCAACATTTTCTACAAAATGTTGATTCTGACGTCCTCTCTGTGCTGCTTTCATCTGTGCCACCATCAATTTCTCCTTTATTTGCTTCTGCTTAATTTCCAATTCATCACTACAATATTTCACATATCTCAATATCTCATCAACTGATTTATTGTGCCAACAAATCAAATGCTTCTGAATCTTCAAGCTAACCTCAGGTCTCAATCCCATCACAAACGGAGACACAAAATTTCTCATGTCTTTAGCTTCGAGAGCCTCCCTTCCATTATGTTGCTTAAAGACCTGCAACAATCTCTCATAATAGGCATGCACCGACTCTTTGGCCTCTTGAGTCGTCCTGTTAATCTTAACCCAATCAATGTCTTTAGCTGGTATCTTCCCTTTTTAAAAGGTTGTCACCTTTTGATATTTTTTCATCACCAATGGTAATGGGGCATGTGATTCCAGATTGCTCTGGGGTTCCTTCTCCAGCCATTCGATAGCCACTTTTCATTCTGCCCGCAAATCACCCGGTACCACAATGTCGAAGAAGGTATTCAAATCCACCCACAAGGCCTGTGAAATCTTCACAAAACACTCAACCTGTGTATACCATTCCACTGGCCTTTCCCTCAATTTGGGGAAATCATTGGAGAATGACGCAAGATCACACCTACTCCAAGGCACATGGACATAACCTCCACCAGGCACTTCTCTCAATGGAAAATTTGATGCGCCCTCTCCATCTATGAAAGATGGAGGCTACTCTTCCTTTGTTTTCTTTTGCTCTCTCTTCTTCGCCCATCTGCCTTCCCACTTATCTAGTTCGCTCCATTTTCGGATGTTACAAATTAATTCTTTAATCTGCAGTTTCATTCCTGTAGTTCTCATGCTAGTTATGTCATTTTCATCAAAGCATGCCCAGTAACTCTTCTGCAGAGATTGGATCCCATTCAAATCAACCTCATATTTCTGAACTGATTCAGACAGCTTTTCATGAGCCTGCCCTGCAAGTTTGGTAACATCTTTGCACATGAATACAAGTTTGTTCTCTTGGTAGACATCTAATCAGGAAAGATCAAGGTTTGCTTGGACCATCACAACCAGTTCTCACTTTAGTTTAACCACGTCCACTGCATTTTCCCTCACTGGGAGCTGAATTATTTCTCTGACTAATCCTGAACCTTCACTTACTATTGAGGACCCATTTAGAAACCTAATCCAACCATCTAGTTATTTAGCACTAAGACCAATCTGTACTAAAAGGGTATTCAATCAATCAATCACGGCATTTATAGAGCGCGCTACTCACCCGGGAGGGTCTCAAGGCGCTGGGGGAGGGGGTAAGTTACTGCTCGAACAGCCAGGTCTTGAGCTGCTTCCTGAAGGAGAGATGGTCCTGGGTTCGCCGAAGGTGAGTGGGGAGGGAGTTCCAGGTCTTGGCTGCCAGGTAGGAGAACGATCTTCCTCCGGCGGTGGTTCTGCGGATGCGTGGTACGGTGGCGAGGGCGTGGCTGGTTGATCGTAGCTGGCGTGTGGGCGTGTAGAAGGTCATGCGGTCGTTGAGGTACTTTGGGCCCAGGTCGTGGAGGGCCTTGTGTGCGTGGGTGAGGAGTCTGAACGTGATTCTCTTGCTGACGGGGAGCCAGTGCAGGTCTTTCAGGTGTCCGGTGATGTGGCTGTGTCGGGGGATGTCCAGGATGAGTCGTGCGGAGGCGTTCTGGATGTGCTGGAGTCTTTTTGAAGTTTGGCTGTGGTTCCGGCGTAGAGGGTGTTCCCATAGTCCAGTCGGCTGGTGACGAGTGCCTGGGTGACGGTCTTCCTGGTTTCAGTGGGGATCCATCTGAAGATCTTGCGGAGCATGCGCAGGGTGTTGAAGCATGAAGATGAGACGGCGTTGACTTGTCTGGTCATTGACAGGGAGGAGTCCAGGATGAAGCCCAGGTTGCGTGCGTGGTCCATTGGCTTGGGCGCGGTGCCCAGGGCCGGGGGCCACCAGGAGTCGTCCCAGGCGGAGGGTGATGAGCCCAGGATGAGGACTTCCGTCTTGTCTGAGTTCAGTTTAAGGCGGCTGTTCCTCATCCAGTCGGCGACGTCTCTCATCCCGTCGTGTAGGTTGGCTCTGGCGGTGGTGGGGTCGTTGGTGAGGGAGAGGATCAGCTGGGTGTCGTCGGCGTAGGAGATGATGTTGAGGTTGTGTTGGCGTGCGATGGCTGCGAGGGGGCTCATGTAGACGTTGAAGAGGGTTGGACTGAGTGAAGATCCTTGTGGAACGCCGCAGATGACTTCGGTGGCTTCGGATCTGAACGGGGGGAGGCGGACTCTCTGGGTTCTTCCGGCGAGGAACGAGATGATCCATTCCAGTGCTTTCTCTCGGATTCCGATGTTGTTGAGGCGCTTCACTAGGGTGCGGTGGCAGACGGTGTCGAACGCCGCGGAGAGGTCCAAGAGGATGAGGGCAGCTGTTTCCCCGTTGTCGGTTAGGGTTCTGATGTCATCGGTGGCTGCGATAAGGGCTGGTCTCGGTGCTGTGGTTGGCCCGAAACCCGGACTGCGAGGGGTCGAGGGATCCATTCGTCTCGAGGAAGGCGGCAAGCTGTCTGTTGACGGTCTTCTCGATGACTTTGGCCGGAAACGGAAGGAGCGAGATGGGACTACTGTGGTTAACATTTGGAAGTCAATTCCAAAAAGAAATGTCAGACCCTCCTGTAGGAGCAAATCCTGTCTGATTCATGGTTGATGTTGCACCGGCAACACAAGGGTTATTCAACTGAGTCAGAACTAAAGGAGTTCCTCCCATTCCTGGGACCCGAGGAGCGGTTGCTGGCATATCTACTCCAGTAGGGACTGCCATGTTTCCTGACAACTCGGGTTTATACAAAGGAACTATGGAACCAATAGTGACCAGAACAGTGAGTGCATATGGGGCATTGAGAACAGTGGAGTTAACAAGGCCACTAGTTCCTAAACTCTCTCCCATCAGGTTCTGACTCTTATTTACTCCCGTATTTACTGGTACGGTGGCTATTCCAGAGCTTCCACCTATAACTGCAGCATTCTTTCCTTCAGGTTGGGCCACATAATATGGGGGTGGACATTTTGATAACATATCTAGGAAATTATTGCTAGAATCACTATAACTATCTTTGCCATGTACTCTCTGTGTTTCCTGTCTCATCCTCCTTCTTCTTCCCCTTCTTTTCTTTCTATTTCTCAGGTTCTTCACTCGTCAATGCAGGGTATAATCTGGTTCCCTATATTATATCAGTTCTCCATTGTTGTTGTTCTGCATCCCATCTAGCATCGGCACAGTTACTCACTGCCTTTTGGACTTTTCCCTGATATTTTTCCCTTTGCCTGGCATGAGATTCCTGCTCCCAAGCATTAAGTGCTTTGTACTGTGCAGGCCTAGGAGACTGCTTCATTTCGTACAATAAACATCTCAAATTTTCAATGATTCTCAAAATAAATGTGCCATAGCATGGAAACATCAATGAGCCTTCTTTCTCTGTTATCTTATGCAATTGACTCAGCCAAATACATGTGTGAAGGCCCACATTTATGGCCATATAATGACTTGGCTTGTCTTCGGGTGGTGCCTCTTCCACCTCTCATACAGGTAATCTCACATCTCCCTTAATCAAATTTTGTATAGCCCAAAAGAATTTCATTTTCCAACAATAACGTCAACAATCACAAATAGACTTTTGTTTCAAACAGGAAAGAATTTTTTTTTGCCCCCAATTCTCGTCCGATGTTAACAACCAATAACAGCGTGGTACTCTATGACCTATCAACCAATAACAATGTGGCACTAACGCCAACCGTCCAAACTCAGCCCGGCACGCTGTGACATCTTTCTCACTCCTCGTAGCGGCTCACCCTCCTTTACAATTTTTCTGGAGCGTTGGAATGCACGCATAACAACAAAGCAAAGCAAATTCAACAACTTTGTCTGCTCCACTAAGCAATCAATAGTATTCAATCACACAAGCAATGGTCCACAGCGACACTTTCCGGCCAACTCTGACTCACACTTGAGTGAAACCTCGACCAGCGGGGAATTACCCGGATTAGTGTAGCTTCACCCCTGCGCGAAAGGATCCACCACACTAACCACACCTTACTCTCATACAAAGATAAATGTCCCTATCTTAATTGTGCCGTTAATGACGTCCCACGACTAGCACCACAAAACTTAGCAGACAATTACAACACAATTTTTTCTACACTGATAACTTATTACCATTCTAGGATCTTAGGATACGCCGAGCCCGATAACCACTTTAACTTCTTTACATTACACTGCTCAACCTCCACAAAACATCGCATGCTAGACATAAGCAATGCGCAACCCTATTAATACTCACTCCTCTGCTGTTACAACTTAGTTCCAAATTGCTGGAATACCGCTGCTCCTCCAAATCGGGACATGGGCTTTGGGATCAAGGCTGGGCTTGGGGAAATCTAGGGCTCTCACATGAATACACTAACTCCCTCTGTCTCAGTAACAAAACCATCTGACAAGCTGCCATCTGAGAGTGCGCAGGTGTGTGATTTACAATCTTGCTTCCAGTGGTTATTTTTAAGTTGACTGAGACACAAAGGGAGTTAGCAGTAATAAAACAATTCAACTTTCATGAAGCTCATTTGGCCACAAAGTAAGGACCAAGAATCGGTGACAGAAGTTAAAGAAATGTATTTCCAATTAATAGTCAATCCAATATATGTGCATGTCAGGAGGATATTAAAAAGATACAGGAGTACATCTGGCAAGCTGAAATATCCCAATCGGTTCAGTCGCAATAGGATAAGATACAAATTAATCACAGCCACAACAATACAGTCACTCCAATTCTCCCTCTCAAGCATGAATATGTTCTAAAATCATCTAGTCATAATTCTAAGTCTGGAATAAGGATGGGCTGTAGAATAGGGTCTCAAAGAAATTTGGATGTGCAAGAAGGTGTCAGCATAGTGAAGACTCCAGTAGAAGCCTTTCAGAATTAAAATAAGTGTTTAGCATGAAACTTCACACTTTGAGAATAAAGGAAGCAGAGAGGTCTTTACCCCTCAGTGAACATTAATTAAAACAAACAGAAACTTCAGCAACAGTCGATCTCTTCCCACACCACTAGGAACCAATAATTTTGTGTTGTGTATTTGCAACATTACCAGACTTACCCATCCCACAGAACTTGGACAGTTACTGTAACCTTGAACATCCCTCCGTCCTTGATATGCGATGAATAAGAGACTTCTTCTGCTCATTAGGTGTTCACGTTTCTTGCCAATATTTCTCTAACCAGCAAAGTACTTTTCAAAATCACAAGGCCTTTAGTAAGGCTAACTTTAACTAAACATTTAAACGTGCACTGCAAATACATCGTTTACTTGTGCATATATAATTTAAGAACAAATGCAAATGGAGGGAAAGCATTCATGATTACACTTTCAAATATGACTTTTAGAATATTTGCAACTGTGACTTAAAGTATAAATGCAAACGTGAATACAGAATACATGTTTTCATGTTAAACTGAACATTAGAGTACACATTTATAAAGCTTCAGTTTCTCAGTGGTTACACTTCATTAATGCGTTTAAATGTTCACACACGTTAATATTATTAAGGCACACAGTAGATATAATGTCAAAATATAAATGCAAATTGTGCAATGATGAGGTGTAAGGGACGGCGCCTAAATTGTGCTTCTCAAGAACTTAGAATATTTACGAACAAACAAGTGTGCATACCGAATATAGAGCACCATTAAGGCAGAACAGCGACAGATCAACATTCTGGACTTACTAGCGGAGATGGCAGGATGGATTTGATATGAACTACAGTGAAATGCCACAGTGGACATAGTATATTTGGGCGCTTAAACATGTGGCAGCAAAAATTCTAGTCAATAGGCCTCATATCATTCTTGCCACTTATAAACATTGATCCTAATCTTGAGACACTACAGTTGGTGCAACTGGAATGGGTGTTTTTTTTTTAAGGCGAGCGGTGGCCGTAGCTCAAGAATTAGACATAGTAATGTTGCCATTCCTGCTAGGTCTTTTGAGCTTTAGGCACACAGATGAAGCTACATGAACTTGAACTCGCTCACTAGGCATGCCATGGGTATTTATTAGTTGGGTATGTAGAGCTGAAGAGATTGGTTAAAGAAATAAGGGTGCAACCCATCTTTGACTTTTCCAAGATACCATGAAAAGATTCCATTAATGATGTCATTAGAAAGGGAACAATAGATCATTTGCCCATTTGGTCAGAGGCACAGTGGATATGGGGTCATCAACCCCCTCCTCATTAGGAGACTGTAGACTGAGGAGATGCACAAAGGTGTATTCGAAAAGGAGGGAACGGATCTCTTTACCATTGCTGTAAGACTTGCTTGTGGTGTTTCGTATGCTGAGTAAGCCACTGCATAGGGTGTTATGTTTCACACTAGCCTTCTTTCTTGGTTAAAATGTGAGCGAGTCAGTAGGAGGAAATGGGGAGAATAGGATAAAAGTTTTATAAAATCCTGTTCTAAAATGCAGAGCAATCAGTGCATGTGTCATGAGTGCTGGAAAAGGTCAGCTTAAGGGAAGAGGTTTATCAAGAGAGCATGGTCTGCTGGTAAGGCCTAATGAGAGGCAGGTGCTGGTGATGCATATGGACCGTTGATTATCTACCTATTCAATTTAATGGGGGAAGGCGTCCCTCAAGGAGGTCAGGTTGGACTGTAGATAGCAGGCAATGCATTTATTCTTCATAGGAGCAGCATCAAAGGCAGCAGCAACGGATGTTTCCAGGGGGATAATCATGAATGAGAGCCAATGGGGTTTCATAGTGTTGTTTCCAGGACTGTAGGCTCCCACTGACAGAGTTACTGCAAGGAACTCCACAAATGTTTCCATTTGAGGGATGTAGCCTCAACCTCAAACCATCATCTTTAGGGGAATCCTTTGGCGCCACATTAAGGGGGTTCTAAAGGATTCACACCTCACACTTTTCCAACAGGCTATTTTGGAAATGTGGTGCTTTACGCCCCTAGATAACGGAGCATGCCAAAGGGACAAGGGCAGAGTGTGCCACGTCTGAAGGTTATGATATCTTCAGGGCCACAGTGATGTTTCGTGCCAACAGTCATCAATAAAGTCGGTATTCTCCATCCAGAAGCAGAAAGCCTCTCTTTCAGTGGTATCTGGGTGATGTGTTTCACTATTACCCTAGATTAGGTCCTGTTGTCTGAGAAGGTCAACTCCTGATAGTTTCTAGGGTGGCCCAAATCAGTTGGTTTAAGGTTTTGGTAGCCAGATGATCGGCCTGTGGCGCACCAGCTGGATCACCATGTGTTATCAACAATGCCTGGATAATTGTCCCACTTCTAGATGTTGTTTGTGGAGTGAGTATCAACACAGGTTGTGGGACCAAAGATCCAGTCCCTTTTCATTTTCGGCATTACAAACTATTAGGTCTGCAGGATTCCAGCATTCTGGGACAACAGGCAAGGCCTTCCTTCGCCAACCTCAATGTAATCATGGAACTCTGCCTTGATTTTCTAGTTGCCATCCCCAACTGTTTGCTCATTCATTACACTGACTGCTGTTTGCTCAGCAAATAGTGTACATATGAAAGTGTTTAACTTGTTTGAATGTAAGCCAAAATGAACACATTTGTTTGCTGTTGGCTTAACACAAAATGTACACATAAAAAAGTTGAAACTAATTGAAGGTAAGCCAAAAGGAATGCATTTGTTTGCTGTTGGCTCAGCAGAAAATGTGCATACAATAGAATTATAAACTAACTGAAAGTAAGCCAAAATGAATACATTTTCCACACCACAAGCAACCAATTAGCTTGTGTTGCTTGAAAATATAATTACAGTTGCGGCCAAAATTCAGAGTCTGTGGTTCTTTGTGGTTCTTTGTGTCTCAGTTTCAAGTTCCTTTCAGGCAAAACAAGCATGTCAGTGTGTGTGTACTTGTTCGGGTTCATGCATCTAATAGACAGGGAGGCCTAGGGAGGAATACTGCATCCCTGTCACAAAGCCATGTCCCTGGGGTCTGGCACCGAATCCGAGAAAGCTTGTGCTGGCGTCAGATTGTATTGCTTCACCAAAAATCAATTAGCTTGTCTTGGTGTGAAATATAACAAGGGGGTGAGTGTCTTTAATCCGAAATTCTAAATTTGTGGTTCTTCAGCCTTTGAGTCAAATTATTTCCAGACAAAAGAAGTGTCACAATGGACTTTTTAAGCCCCCTCACCCCCACCGCCAATAAAAAGAGCAGTAATTATTCTGCCTATCGATAGGAAGGCAGTGTATGTGTGCTTTTATTGAACTTTTGTTTTTAAAGGAACAATGTTTAAGTGTAATCCGGAGAGTTATTAAGGTATTATCCTGTTTGCTGTGACCTCTGATATGGATAATTGAACTAAATGAATTGATTAGAAAACTGCAACAGGCCTTAACTAATCAATAGTTATAACTTTAACATATTTAGCTTCTCTAATTCTGTCCCAGTCTCTCTCTCTTACACACACACACGCACACACACACATGTGTGCGCGTGCACACACACACGTACACACACACACACCACCCCAACCTCACACCTACTCACAGAGGATTGGAATAACACATTCATCACACAAGACAGAGGTAGCCCAGAAAGCATTAGCGGGCCAGGAAAACCGTTAGTAAGTGGCGGGAAGCTATTCGGGAGGCCTTCCACTCCTAAACATTGCGACAGCCCATCTGAAACATGCTGTGATTTTGACATCAAAGAAACAGCAACCCATCACTGAATGCAAGTTCCCTAGCCTTAAAGCAGTCAACTGAAGCAGTACTAGCATGGCCTCATTAAACTTGTAACAACTCTACAGAGAAGTGTATCCATTGTCCTATTAAAAGTTGCTCCCCGTACAAGTACTGGTACAGTTTCATTCAGTGCAGCATGCAAGTTAGACTGCACAGCTTTCTCGGATCATGCAGAGCCAGGCCTGCTCCTATTTCTTGCCTCTTACATGACCACATACCCCACCTTACTTGAAGGCCTGACTTGGAGAAAAAAATCACGTCTTAAAATGACAAGGAAGTACCACACCATGAGAGCCTCAGAGTTGTTGGTCAGGACTTTATCATATATCATTAGATTGATAATATTGACCTATTCCTCCTCTTGAGAGACTCACAAACATGATGAAAGATGTCTGTGCCTGTCCATTTGGGATTCACAAACAGTTTGAAATTTTGGTTGCAAACACCATGCCAGTTTGGGGAAGAATTAAACTTCCCGGTCAATTGTGCCCAACTCATTTTACAATGCAAAGAAGTGCTTTCTTAGGAGAGTGAAATAACACAGGGCCTGTTTACTTTATAAACAAAATAAAATAACAAAAGTGCCTTCCTACTGCCTTCCCACTGACTGACCTCAAGAGTTGGTTGTGGTTCAGCCAGAAACAGCCAACGTTCTGTTCAAAACCTTAGCTAAAAAGCCTGCCAGGCGAAGCAACTTCTTCCCACTCCGAATCTCAGTTTTTGCATTTTCTGTGTTCAATTACGGGTAGGCTACACTTGTTCATGCCAATAAAAAGCCTTATTTTCTAGAGAGTAGTGAGCCATTCATATTTCTTTACCTGACTTGCATTGCCTTCTCTGTAAAACTGTTAAATACAGGAACACAGTGATATGTAATTCTATAAGTGTTATGTGAAGCTGCTAAACAATTCTAGGAATGGTATACATGCCTTTTACTTAAAGTGGCATTGATGACTCAAAATGGTTTGTACATTATACTTTAATTATTTGTAAACACTGGATATAATACAAACCTCTAAAGTCCTGGGCAAGATAATGGCTTGATTAGAGGAAAAAAATGGACTTCAGTAACAATAGGAACACATATAGAGGCCAATTCACAAACACATTCATGGGTATCTGAAGTATTGCTACAGGGTAATACTCCTATATATTATATATCTTTGTGTATCCTGACACCGACTTTCCTATTAGGAAAAGTGCAAAGAGAATACTGTGGCCCTCACGTATCATGTCATTTAATGGCCGGTGGGCTCCGTTTCGTAAAATTAGAGCCTTTCTGATCGCAATATGGCATTTTTAAATTTAACAAACCCAATTAGCGATTCGATAATATGTTACTGAATCTTACCGAATCGCTAGTTGGATTTGGGAAGAGATACCGAATGGGAATTTGATAGGGGCGTGTTAAGGATGTCCCTCCCAAATACCGATTCCTTTATAGATGTATTAATGTTTTGTGACCGAAATCCTGTCGCAAAACATTAATATTTTACCACCTTCTCAAAGTAGGTCGTAATCCATTTGCAAACAGGAAGGATTCCCCAGGGGGGCACTTAGCCCTTTGAGAATGTTCACAACTAAAAAAAAAAAAAGGGACAGGCAGTTGTCCATTAGACAAATGCCTGCTCATTAAAAAGGTTTGTGCAATTTTTCTTTTTTAAACTCATCCCATTTTTCTTTAAGGAAATATTATAGCAAATGTATAAAAAAAACTATGCAGACAAGGTTTATGATTTAAGAATACTTCTTGGAAAGAAAATTGATTTTGTATTGAATAATGCATGCCAGAGTGAATCGGATATGTTGAAATAGCAATTGTACCTTTAATACAAGCATTTATTTCTGGGGATGAGACTATCAATGTTACCAAAGCCAATGGGAAAGGTGTTGGTTAGTTCATTTCGCAGAAAAGACATGACTCTGCAAAGTAAATTGCTTGTGCTTCCAGATGTTTGAAGGGTTCAGAGTGTAATTACTCTGTTTTTGAAACAGAAGCACTAGCAATTTACTAGGCATTATGAAATTCAAGAATCTTATTTTGGGAACTTTATTCACGATATGGGCTGCTCACAAACATTCACGATATGCACTGATCACAAGCCCTTGAAAAGAAGTCTTAAAGAAAAAGGCACTAGATGCCATTTCTGCATGGATCACAAGATGGCTGATAGCATTACAGGAATTACATTTTTCTGAGGATTATATACCTGGTGCATATTTACAAGAAATGGCGCATCGCAGCGCCAAGGCAGTGAGCGATGGGTCAAAATTGTTTGCGCCTGAGTGAAAAATCCAACGATGCCATGGATGTGCCATATTTACAATACGGGGCTCCATGGCGCAAGGTACCAAGGATGCATCAGAAATTCTGATGTATCCATGGGAAGGATGCCGCAAGGCATCCGGCCCAAAAGTGGTGCATTGCTGTAGTTGGTAATAAAACTGACTCAACTACAGCAATGTGCAAAAAACAGAGGCGATGCGTCAGTTTTGACTCACGCAAGTAGTGTACTGTATGGGGACTAATGTAATAGATTGTCAAAAGGTGAAAATCTCACCTTGCACTCTATTACATTGGTCAGTGGATGTCATGCATACAAGTGGGCATAGTGTACTTATGTGTACCACTATGCCTACATATGTGTGACATGTCATTAATGGTGTGTAATGTGTGATTTACTGTATTACCTACCTTATGTGTGCACTTACCTGTTGAGGGGATGTGACTTGATTGCAGATAACACTGTTTCAAGTCACATCAGCTGGTCAAATTCCTCGGACACCGCCAATGCGTCATTCCTACGCCTGGTTTTAGAGGTTCAGGAATTTTGACGCAACTCAAGCTCAGCGGCCCGCCTCTCGAAGATGCGTCACTTTGGGAAAAAGTCATAAATACCACTGAATCAGTTTTATGGATTTTTCAGCCGACTGTTTGTCCAGATTCGTATGAAAGGAAGATGATTCCAAAGTCGAAGATGAGTTTGTTGAGGATGATGTCAATGTATGTGAGGTTACCTTGGGTGCAATAGAAAAGGATGAATGGAAGTCAGTACTGAGCAAGTATCCCGTTTTATCTAATAACCAGAAATTTGTAAAGTCTGGTGATTCACCTGAGGTGGACAATTGCTGGAAAATGATTAAGGATGAACTAGCAGTGAACAAGGACATTTTGTTTAGGGGCATGAGATTGGTCGCACCTAGGCCTTGATGGAAAGGTGCCTAGATTAGCCCAAGAAGGTCACATGGGAATTTTAAAGACTAAGGAGAGGATTAGAAATGATTTGTAGTGGCCAGGTGTGCTGGGGAAAAGTATATGTATATCCATATGTATGTACTACACATATAACATAGTTAGTTCCAATTCTCACCTACATTGTCTCAGCCTTCTGAGCTATTCCACTTCTCCCTGCACAAGCTGCCTGGAGCTGACTGCCAGGTCCTCCATGGAGCACCAGCCTCTCCTTCTTAGATCATATTCCAGCCCTGGACCAAGGCTCCCACTCTGACCTTGCCAGGCCAGCTCCAACAACTGCACAGACCCCCAGTTAGAGGTCTCCATGCCTTTCCTATCTCTGACGTTAGTTTAGCTCATCCGGACATTCCACATGCAAGGTCATAGCTTCCTTTGGCTGCCTACACTGTATATCTGCCTTCTGTTCATTTTATGTTTGTGCTGCATTTCTATGTTTGCCCATATTTGGCACTTTGCCTTTTTTTGTTTATGCTGCAGTTCTGTACTGTATATAAGGCCCAGCCACTCCTCACTCGGGGCAGAACAAGCCTGTTTGTATGACGTACATGGGGTGTACGTCTGCCCTTCTCCCTTAGCGAGCCAATAAGCATTGGTAACTCTAAATACATTTTGTCTGTTCCTAAGTCCCTGCTGTATCTGGTGTCTTTCTTTCATCACTCCGGGGGAGGTTGCAAGAGTTATTCCCAGACAAGGTGTCGACCTGGAACTTGAACACATGGTAAGTAATTGTTCCAAATGTAACAATAGCGATAAAATACTAACGGTTAGACAAATTCTCATGGTTTCATTCTAGTTACCAAATTATCCACAGGAAGAATCAGCCATAAATATTGTGGAACCTCTGCGTGGTGAACATGCCACACCTTTCTTGATAGTGTTGGTAGATCTTTATTCAAAATGAGAGGTGACTTGTGTGCAGGAAATTTCAACAGCTAGCATAATGAAATTTCTGGAAGAGGTACGTAAAAGAGAAAGTAATCCCAAAAGTATTTTATCAGATAATGGCATCCAATTTTGCTCTGAAGGGGTCATAACTTATGGAGTCATACCTTAAATGGTGTGATATTACACATAAAAAAGTTCTATCTGTCATTGATAGATCAAAGGGGTGGTGGAAAGAACGAATAAAACACTTCTTGTGAAAAATGCTCCACATTTTCTAGAATTCTGAATGTGCCTAAATGTTTTAACAAATACAGTAAAACACACAATGGAAGAAGTTTGAATAAAAATTGCTTTGTTGTGGTGCAGCATAAGACATCTAAAAGTCAAATTGAATCTTCTTCGTCTAGTCAAGGGTAGGAGATGATTAAGAATGAAGAAAGAGCCATTGCTAATGGTGGGGTGCATGCCAATTTATTTGAGAAATGAATGAGTGTTAGACTGCATGGACAACCCACTTATTTACAGGATTATACTAACTAGTGTCAACATTATTGATCACTTTGATAGTCTTCTCCCATCCAACGTCCAAGATGTAAAGTTTATGTTATATCATACTTTGTTTTGAAACTATTTTGTTTTCTTCGTTTCAAAAATAGTGAAACAGATTTATTGCAGCAATAGTATATGAAATACTTCTTAAATGTCAATGCTTATTTTAGAGAACAGGTGTTTTGTATCATACTTTTATGTGTTTCTTGAAATGTGCTTATTTGGAGGGAAAAGTTTGTTTTATACCTCTGTACGTTATTGGCCTGCATCGCTTACTCTGTACTTGCTTTAGAATGTAGTGAAGGAATGTCAGAATGTGGGGATTGTGAAAAGGGGTCTGTAGCTGTTAAAGCTGGGAGCTCGATGGTAGAAGTCTTATCTACTTGGAAGTGTCCTGTTGTGAACTGCTCTGAATTCTCAGTCATGTTGACAAGCGCAAAGCAGCCTGTCCTGTGCATGGCATTTTCCAGTTTTGGTTGCTGATTGGTCGGTCCTGGGTCCTTTATGTAGTAGGACAGCAACATGCCTTTGTTCCTCCTCTAGGCTTTTGGGCCCTGTTCCGGAGGGCTTTGGAGGGCAACATCCTGCTGTCTCTGGCTGTGCTTCTGTCTGGCGATGCTTTCCAATGGTGGTGTCACTCATTGATGTCTGAAGGTGGGTCAGCTGACCACAAGGTCTGTGTGGCCTTTGGGAAGGGCCTGTATAGCCTGATGGCATTGTATTTGATTTTGGATGTGCAGCATGTAGTTGGAGCCCTTTCCTATGCCTGTTCAGCTGTTGAGAAGCCTGAAGAGTGATGGCTGGAGCATGTTGATGCACCCTGCTTGCAGGGCTCAGTTGAGCTTGATACCTTTGCCATGTTGGTGTCATCTTTGATTATGACAGTGCATACTGTTTGAAGTTTACATGTATTGACTGAGTGAGTGGGCTTCTGCTTTTCTCATTCACCCATGTCATCAACCCTGATCTGTCCAGGTTTTACATATGTGTTGTGTTTCACTTGTAATGTGCATTAAAGACATGAGTTGTAATTCTATCTTGTAGACTACTTTCCTCTAAGGGCCAAAAGAGGTTTCCATTGGATATTCATGTTTGCTGGCATATCCTTTCTCAAGAAGGTGGCAAGACCATGCATTTAAATTCAACATCCATGATCTTGTCAAGTTTGTTTGCTTAGTGGACTGTTTCATGCACTGAAAGTTCTGTAGTTGCCAATATGGTCATGGGGTTGCCACCTTGTAGGGCAGCACTGCTGAGCTTTATGTTAATTTTCTACTGTATTTATAGTGGGGATTTTGGTCCTCATACATTCTGAGTGTGGATTTTCACAGTTATTTTAATTACTGTGTCCTTGCATTCTTTGGAATCTACTCGGGACATGACCACATACTTTAGATGGATTGGCCCTTGGTAAACTCCAGTTGCCTATTGCAGAAATTATACCTGGAACAAACTTTAATTGTTTAACTTCCTTTGAACTCTCCAGACTTCTGTGATTAAGATATCTGACGTCTAGTGATCAGGCTTACTGGCTGGCCCTGAATCAGTTGTTTATTTTTAATAGACATATCCTTTATTGTATCACTGAAAGTGAGACTCATGCATGGCCTTCTGCTTCTGATCTTGGTGTCTCCTTGTGGTAGTTTGGGTTTCAAGCTACAGTTCTACCTCTTCTTCTTGGTGGGTTGGCTTGTGCCTGATCTTGTGCCTCGTTGAATGTTTGTAATTCCACCCTGCAACACATCAGGGCTCCTCTGCCTTCAGCGTATTGACCTGCCTTTCCCTTCCCAGCTACCTTTCACTTTCTTAAGTCGCTCACACGATGCTAGCCTTTTTGTGACTTGTGCCTTCAGAAGGTGGTGCTGCTTGTGTTTGTGTGTGCCTTTGGGATCCATGGTTCGCCCATGTTCTGTTACTCTACTTGTCATTGTTATTTTGTCCTGCCTCACTGTTTAGTCTCTAGTTGTTTCCTCCTTCTTGGTCCCTCCAGTGGGGTATTGCTGTCCCTGCTTGTGGGGCTTGCTGTTCATGCTCCCGGCCTTGGACATGCTTTGTTTTGTTTGTTTGAAGGCCTGTGTTGACTTTGTGCTGCAGGATTCTCCTGCAATGAAATCTTATGTGTTCTGTATGTCCTGTGTGCTGAGGATCTTTCATCATATTGCATGCCCTTGGGCTTCACTGCCTTTTTGGTGTGGTTATGTGGTGCCAATTTTGAGCCACCTTACAAGCCTTGTCATGTAATTGTTTTTACAGGTCTCATCATGTAATTTGTTTGGTTCACCTCATCATTTTTATGGTTAATGTGTTTCCAGGAACACTCATTTCCTTTGCCATCCTTATGACCAGGCTCTTGCCTCCGAGGCCTGGGTTTTGTTCTGGGCGACTAATGCTCGATAGTGCTGGGGCTGGGGTTTTATTACCATGTCTAATGTATTCTTACAGGCTGGGGAACATCCAGCTCTGCATTTTAGTTCCCCTTTGTTGCAGTGTAATCCTTCATCATGCCTGAGGACTGCTTACAAGTGTGCACTTTCCAGGTTTGGTTTCTGCACTCGGCTTTGAGGCCTCCTGCTGCTCCTAACAAGTATGCAATCTTGTGTGTAGCCCTGCCATGAAAGATTTTAGTGTTTTCTCCATTCTTTCCCTAGTGCTCAGACTGCCTGCCTTGTATCCAGGACCACCCAGTTGTGTCTGCCTCTCTGGTGTCTTGAGTCTTCCGGTTCTATATATAGTCTTCAGCAGGGCAGAAGTTCTGTGGTTCTTTGTCACATGGTTGGCTCTAGGGGTTTCTTCCTGGTTTTGGGGGTCTCTGTAGTGATTGTGTTGGTTCTCCTCCATCCGTCTGTCACGGATTCAGGCTTCCTGGGGCCAGTGGTTGCTTGGTGTCATTTGACTTCTTCTGATTTGAAGGAGCACCAGGTCTACCAGCTCGAACAATTTTCTGCATGGCCTTGTTCCAATCTCTTGTGTATATCTTTTCTCTGGGCATGTTGCTCTCCTCCTGATTAATTCTTGTGGTATGGGTTCCTGAGTGCTTGTCTCCCTTGTCCCAAGTTGGTGTCTGTTTGCACTATTGGTTTCCAGGTTGCTCTTGGTTGCATTTGGTGGCAGGCCATTTCTTTCAGTCTTCTTTTCTGGGCACCTCCTGGACTTAGAGAGCACTTAACCCCTCTGTTGTGTCACTAGTATCTGTTCCTTTGAGCTGCTTATTAGAGTGGGTCACATTTGTTAGCCATGGCATCAGTCCTTCAGTGAGGATTTGTTTATGTTGGTCCCTGCACCATCTCTGCAGCTTCCCATGTGGAGCTTCATCTCTTCCCGGAGCTCACTCAATTTTCCTCTTCCTGTTTGTCCTGTCGACGTTCAAACCTCTTTCCCATGAGAAAGGTTTGAAAGTACTTTCTCTAGCAGTGCAAAGAAGCTTTCTTCCTCGTTGAGCCCTTGACCAATGTCTGCCTCCCAGCTTCTGTGGGTTTGGCGTCCCAATGCATTGTAAAAAGGCAAGCACAATTATAAGACCAAAATCGCAGAAATAATATTGACGCTGAAACTAGCGCCGTTCTTGAACATCTAGGGGCCTATTTATGAGCCGGTTTGCGTCGCTCTTGCACCATGCAACATGGTGCATGAGTGATGCAAATCTTACATGTGATTTGTGAAGCCATGCAAGGACACTTTGCGTGGCCCTGAGTTGCTCCATAAATCTGGAGTAAGACAACGCAGCGCAAATCAATGCGTTCCCTTACTCTGCCCTGGGATGGCGTTCTATGGGAGTTGCATGGCTGTTCCCACCAATACAAATGGTTTTGACTCATTTCAAGATTTACCGGAACTGGTAGAACTGGGAATGCACCATAAAGATATGCCCTCTCAATTGGGACATAACAAGGAGAAATACCTTTATTTCTCATCTTTACTTCCTCTTTCGATGTGTGCTGCATTCTGAAACACACATAGAAAGAGGAATATGCCTCTCAGGAATATTTTGCGCAGGAAGATGTCCCTTCCTGCACAAAATCCTGCATGCAACGCAGGCATCCTTGCACCACGAGGAAAAGGCAGGAATGCGCAGCATTGCCTTAAATATGGCGCATTTCTTCCCTTTCCTTGTCACGCAGTGCAGCGCAGCACAGCGCAGCAAGGTGACCTGCTGCACTGCACTGCATGACAGTCTCGCAAATAGGCCCCCAAATGTCAACAGAGCTTTTACTCGAAGCCTTGTTTTTATTGATTACAGCACCTATTTGAAAAGTGTAAGCTATCATTTCCAATAAGACGGCTTCCGTCATTTTGCGCAGGTGCGTGATGTCTAGTGTTGGCGTGTTAAACGTAGGCCAGCAGTATTCATATTGTCATGCAGGGGATGAAGATTATGTGCGCAGGGATAGACTGGACGATCTGGCCGTGTCAGAAGGACTGGTCTGACAGGGCAATGAGTGGGCCGAATTTATTGTTGTTTGTGGTTCTGTTTTATGACCTGATGGGCCGGTTTTACTGTTGATTTCCCTGATATTACTATAAACATTGCCTGCACCGAGCACAAATGCATGCAGTCTCTCATACCTTGCAAAACAACTATATCCCGTGCCTTTAAAAGTTCAAAACTGTCTCGATTTCTAAACGTGGGCTCCTTTTTTAGGTCTCGCATAGGGCAGCGCATGCGCTGCCTCTACGAGGCATTAAGTAATTTGTATATTGGGAGAAACTCCGCCTATTGCCGCTTAATTTCTCCTGCCTCTTGCCATTCGTTTAACGTTATCATAGCTTTTCTTATCGGGCTTATTATTGGCTGTAGAGGCGATGCTTCACTTCCGTTTATTCCGGAAGCAGCACCGCCTAACTACAGTTTCCGTCCGCTCTTCAGGTTAATCTGTGTCGGAGGGGAACTTTCTTAACTATCCACAGACCGAGAAGCCCGCACCCAGGCTTCCATATTCACCTCCTGGTGTGCGCAAGTCCATTCCATGCGGTACTCATGGACAGATCCGTAGGTGTATAGGCTCTCATGCTGAACGCAGTGCATAATTCTAAGCCGCCTTTCTGCGATCTAAAGGTTAACATTTGCCAGCTGTGATTTTAGTGCCGAGGTCTGCATGCTCCGCCTCTCGCTCGGTTTCAGTTTCATTTACGTTGCTACACACTGCTGCGTGTGTAGTACAGAGAGCATCTGGTGTTTTGGTCACACCGTGTTCCTATCGGTGTCTCCGGCTGTGCTGTGCAGGTTTCTGTTATCAGCAAGAATGATGGCTCACGTTCCGGAGCTGTGCCTCGATGGAGACTGCCCAGGAGCGCTGAATCAGTGAGCAACGCGTGTCTTCGACTCGACTACTCCCTGCCACTGGTCTCTGTGTTTGCACGTTCTCCGTGTGTAAGTGTTGTCTCTGTGCCTGTGTACATTGGTGCTGTCTGTGTGTATACTTTGTGTCGACATGCTCCGTGGTTACATTGTTTTGTGTATTCGTCGGCATGTTTTGTTGTGGTGTGCCTGTATGCTTCTTTTATGTCTTTGTATCTCTTTGCATGCGTTGTTTGCTCTTCGGTGTCCATTCAGATAAGGCTCGGCTTGCTTTCGTGGACGTTCGGGGACGAACAGAGAAGGAAAAGGACTCTGTCTCTTCCTTAGTGCCCAGAGCAGACACGGATAATGTCCTTCTTTTCCGTGCTGGCAGCTGCCCCCCCCCTCTTCCTATTATTCCCTCTCTTTGTCTTGCTCCTCACTTACTGAAAACCGTGATTTTCTGTAATTAGTTTAGGCAGCCAACGTCATTTCCGTCTTTCTCCTGTGCAGTACCCACCAAGTACACGTTTGTTACGCTCAGACAGGGTAACTGCTATTTGGGGAACTCTTATGTGTTTTTTGCATTCCATCATGCTTGTGGCCGCGCTTGATGCACATCTGTGTCGTCCTCCCTTTGTCGTCACCCCCCACCGCCACCCGACCTCTGTGTGTCCCCCACCCCCAGTGCCACCCGCCCCATGCTCCTTATTTGGTTTCACTGTGCAGTGTTTTCGTAGCTCAGCACGGCGCCCACTTCATGGACGTCGTGCTTTCACTTTTATATCTCTGCACCACACACACCTTCATGTATATTAGCTCAGGAGTGCTGCTATGGAGGAGACGGGCATGTTTTTTTGTTTATGTATGCTTTAACTTTATTTAACATCGGCGCCCGTGCGCTTATTGGCAGCAGTTCGCCATTGCCCGCTTTTCCTACGTGACCACGACTGTTGTGTTGCCTGGATGTAGGTAGCACCGACATCCCTAGAGCCCCTGCACACATCACGGACAGAGGCAGATGGTTTGTTTACTTTAGCTGATCCTGTCATCAGAACCTCACTCTGAAAGCGTGTTGCTCATGTTTGGGATTCCTTGTGGCAGCTTAAATGCATTGTCTTTCAGGCCATCTCTCTTATCCGTAGCAGTGCATTTCGCTTTAACCCCTAAGACCCCTTCTGTTTCTTCGCCATTGTGATCAGGGCCGGACTGGCTACCGGGCGTTTTGGCATGCTGCCGAGCTGGGGGCTGATGTCACTGCGATGGGGGCTAAGTTCGTTGATGGAGACCTGCGTGTGCTACGAAATAAACAAAGCAAAACGAATTTCATTCAGCACACGCAGGTCCCCATCAACGAAATCAGCCCCCAGCTCGGCAGCATGCCAAAACGCCCGGTAGCCAGTCCGGCCCTGATTGCGATACATTCCTTAGTAAAGTTGTTTGTAAAAAAAAAAAAAATTGCTTTGGCAAAACAGTTTCGAATGGGCACAGCGTGCACACCTCTGCATTAGTACGGCACCCGGGGCACACATCTGTGGACTTGCAGGACCCCGCGTGAACACACGTGGACTTCCGGCCTCGAGGCAAGGAAGGCTTTGGACATTCACAATAAAGTTTTAAGGAAGAAGCGCGAGTCAGATTTTAAGATCCTCTGCTGCCTGTTCGAAACCTCCAGAAGTTACTTGTTTTTTGTTTGTGAATGTTCGTATTACTGTTGATGAAGTGACAGCACTAGTTCATAGCAAGGATGAATAAAAACAACAAGCAAGTCCCTGGAGTCCGTCAGGTTTTTACCAATACACGAGTTTCAAATGTATTCATGTTAAATTGTTTTGCTTAAAATAGCAGGGAATGTTTGAGAGCTGTACTTGGGAAGGGAGGGGCTCGGGTGGAGTGGGGGTCACTGATAACAGCAGAGGAATGCTTGGCACAAATGAGGCATCGGCGAGGCAGTGGTATCAGAAGTGCCTCCGGGGAAGGGGGTCTGTCTGAGGAAGCCCCCCACTCCTTACAAGCACAGGCTGTTTCCACAGACCCCTCGGCCTCTCAAGGCAGCTCCAGCACCCTTCATTTCTTCCTGCAGCACACCCAGAGGAGGTCAGCCGCAGGTACTATGCTGAGCTCTGTTTATTCATGCTTTTTGGTGTAGCGCTGTATACCACTCGGGAATTTCATAGCACTGATCTCAGGTGCCACTGTGTTTCAATGAAGCATAATAATATTTCATATTTGTAATGCACACATCAAAGGTAATCTGTCCTTACCTGCCAGAATAAAAGGTTTTATAATTATGTAACCAGCTGGCCGTAATTTATCCACTCCTTGACGGATTCGAACCTGTGATTAGGAGGTTACAAACAGCTCTTCATCAAGTGAGTATCACCAGTAAGGAATCTTAACGACTCTTTCGCCCATTGGCAGATAGGAATGGCAGCAAGGATAATTTTTGTTTTATACAGCGCAAACTCGACCCAAATGTATTATAGCGCTTTATATCAGCACCAGTTGCGTGACAGACGGACACATTCATTTTGTTAAGCACCTGGACATTAAGTAATTTGCCCACAATGTATTCATCCCGGTTTATTTTCGTTTCCTTTCCTTCCCTCCATAAACAATAGCCCGTGCCTGAAAATGGACCTGAGGATACCTTGCTATTAGGTGAACCTAGAGACCTTTCTCCTCACCTCGACTTACCCTCAGCGCCGCTCTAATCAAATCCTGCTTTGTGTGATCTTGTCTCAAAAGTACCTCAGGCACCTGCCTGTTCTATAAAGAGCTCCGCGTGCTCCAGGTGATCATGTGCACTAAGCACGTTGTGTGTAAAACGCTGCACTGTCTGTTACACAATGTTCAGGGGTGCAGCACATAGATCAATTAACAAGTATTTGAAATGCTATAGGTCTCACATTTGCAAGAGTTTGAGCTATTGGTATTGTAAATGGCAATGCCTTTTTATGTGTTTTGAAAACCTGCAGGTGGTGCGAAAACATGCACTTTGTACTTAGTCGTTCCTTAGGAGAAGCAAGGCTGGCAGTAAAAGAGGCGCAGTTACTGCCAGCCTTACTTCTCATAAGCAACAACTATAAGTACAAAGTGCATGTTTTCGCACCACCTGCAGATTTTCAAAACACATAAAAAGGCATTGCCATTTATAATGCCAATAGCTCAAAGTCTCGCAAATGCGAGACCTATTGCATTGCAAATGCTTGTTTAGCTATCTGATTCGCTAAAGGAGGCGGAGGGGGCACTTTTATTTTGGTGCCTGGACTTATTATCTGGTCGAGTCCAACTCTGTATGTGTGGTTTTTGTTTTTGGTATATGCACTTGTTCTCTGTTTTTACTGGCATTTGAGACTTATTTACTCCTTCAGAACTATATGTTCAAAATGAGTCCTATATCAAACACGAGCAATTACACATTGCAGTTCCTATTTGTATCTGATGTAGCACACCTTTGGCAAACAATTTTGTTGTTTATATACGCTCTGTGCAATCTTGGAGTGAGTTTTTTACTGTGGCAGTCGCCATGTTAATTTATGGTGATATTTGTAGAGAGCATCTTCACCTGTAAGTGTTTCATCGCATTAGGGTGAGAAGAAGCCTGGATTCCCAGGCATAATTTAGAAAACTTTTAGAAGGCTGTCACAAAAAGCTACATCAGCGTCTAAGTGAATTAATGTTCCAGTGGCAAGACACTATGTAAGCGTTCAAGGCACATATTGAAAACTTTGTGAGTTGAATCGTAGTTTTCTTGTTTCTAATGTTTTTTTAAATCTAATTCTGGGCTATGATTTTCACGAACAACTCTTTTTAAGGTTATTCGGCATGTAAGAGAACGTTTTCTTATTTAATATGGTGAAATATAAACTGTAGTAATATTTTTGTATTTTTATCACAAAAGTTTGGAAGTGTAACTCTTTGGTTGCTACCCTGAGCCGTGACTGACTGATGACATCATTAATTATACCAGTGACTCACAAGGATGGCATAATCACTGAAGGGGTCTTTGCCAAAAATCAGGGGTCTATAGTTTAAGCGGCCCATAAAACTTTCCTGGAAAACGGTCCACTATATCTACCCAACCCACCTGGATTTACCAATACCATAAGCATCATTAATTCTAGTGTATGGGGAGGGGGGGTACTGTGGGATCGGGAGTTGGTCCACCAGGGTCCAATGAGAAATAGGGAATTACCAGTGGAATCAGGAATGCTGTACGCATTTCCAGTAGTTTTCCCCTCTCTTGCTGTGGGGTGATGGGATTTGCGTTGGCCGTCAGTTAATTCCTGATACAGGTGGTTGTAGTAAATCAAAGGCACTGGTAATGCAGAACTGATATTTGGGTCTGGAGGTAAGAGTGGCCTGTCGCAGCGGGGGCTCATCAGAGGGATCTGGAAATGTATGGAATCTGGCAATGGAGTAGTGGCAATAGTGGAGGTCTATTTTCTCACTGAAATCAAAAGTGGAGGAAAGGTATTGGGGGATGGAGATGGAGATGTATGCTAGAAGTGGAAAACTGTTACAGGGCTACATTGGTGATCCACTGAGGTTACTAACAGAGTTGAGGTGTACATGGATGCAGGAGCTGGGCTTGGTACTGGTCCTGGGAAAGGAGTTTAAGAAGTTGTTCTGCCCCATCCCTTTTCTTGCCACTTCCCTCTCTTCTTTACTCCTACATTTGTACAACCCCTGCGTTTACCGCCTCTGCTGTTTCCCATGTAGCACTCAAACACTATCCCATTCAACCACGCTGGTGCCCTTTTTCTCTATCGCTATACAATCATCTGCCTGTGACATCCTGGCAACTTTTCCTCATGCTGCAGCCCTTTTTATATCTCTTCATAGCTCTACTCATGATTCCTAGTTACCTCTCTGTTCAACTCCTCTAACTCCACACTAATGCCCTCTTATATCAGGCTGAGTCTTCCTTGCCCTCTTCAAAATAATCCCCTGCTCCTCCCAATCATCCCCATTATCCCTAGTTACCTACTCTTTGGTCCCTCTGCAATTCCATGTCCCATATCTTGCCATCCTACTGCCCGCACCACCCTTGCCCTAGCACCTCTCTTACAACCTAGCACACTCACTCCCACAATTCTCTTCCCATGCGATTTCAGGTTCTCTTACCTCTTTACCCTCCTTGCTTCACTTTGTTCCAGCCTCCCCTTGGCCTCCACCCTCTGGATTTGTGTACCCACCTTCTTATTCCCAGTGCCACCTATATGTACCAATATGCCTCTGTACCTCTTCAAATGAAAAAAGAACAATTGATGGACAGAATGCAGAACAATGTCATACATTCACCCCAGTACAGAGATCTGGGCCTAAATCCATCGTTTTTTTGGTCACCATGCCATTCCAGTTTGAACCCAGCCATATGCAAATCAGTCTTGACCCTGTGCCTCATGGGAACAGTCCAGACCGAACTGCCAGGCCAGGTCCTCCCTGGACTGGAAACAAGCATCCTAGGACTGGTTTCGGGGTTTCACCCCTTATCAGTCAGGATAGCTTGACTTCAGTGGCATGGAGAGCACGGGACCCACGTCTGGGCATTCCCGTCCCACTCTGGGTGACAAATGCAAAAAGAACAATTGAGGGACAGAATGCAGAACAATGTCATACATTCACCCCAGTACAGAGATCTGGGCCTAAATCCATCGTTTTTTTGCTCACCATGCCATTCCAGTTTGAACCCAGCCATATGCAAATCAGTCTTGACCCTGTGCCTCATGGGAACAGTCCAGACGGAACTGCCAGGCCAGGTCCTCCCTGGACTGGAAACAAGCATCCTAGGACTGGTTTCGGGGTTTCACCCCTCATCAGCCAGGATAGCTTGACTCCAGTGGCATGGAGAGCACGGGACCCACGTCTGGGCATACCCGTCCCACTCGGGGTGACAAATGCAAAAAGAACAATTGATGAACAGAATGCAGAACAATAGCATACATTCATCCCAGTACAGAGATCTGGGCCTAAATCCATCGTTTTTTTGCTCATCATGCCATTCCAGTTTGAACCCAGCCATATGCAAATCAGTCTTGACCCTGTGCCTCATGGGAACAGTCCAGACCGAACTGCCAGGCCAGGTCCTCCCTGGACTGGAAACAAGCATCCTAGGACCAGTTTCGGGGTTACACCCCTCATCAGCCAGGATTGCTTGACTACAGTGGCATGGAGAGCAGGGGACCCACGTCTGGGCATACCCGTCCCACTCGGGGTGACAAATGCAAAAAGAACAATTGATGGACAGAATGCAGAACAATGTCATACATTCACCCCAGTACAGAGATCTGGGCCTATATCCATCGTTTTTTTGATCACCATGCCATTCCAGTTTGAACCCAGCCATATGCAAATCAGTCTGGACCCTGTGCCTCATGGCAACAGTCCAGACCGAACTGCCAGGCCAGGTCCTCCCCGGACTGGAAACAAGCATCCTATGACCGGTTTCGGGGTTTCACCCCTCATCAGCCAGGATAGCTTGACTCCAGTGGCATGGAGAGCACGGGACCCTCGTCTGGGCATTCCCGTACCACTCGGGGTGACAAATGCAAAAAGAACAATTGATGGACAGAATGCAGAACAATGTCATACATTCACCCCAGTACAGAGATCTGGGCCTAAATCCATCATTTTTTTGCTCACCATGCCATTCCAGTTTGAATCCAGCCATATGCAAATCAGTCTTGACCCTCTACCTCATGGGAACAGTCCAGACCGAACTGCCAGGCCAGGTCCTCACTGGACTGGAAACAAGCATCCTAGGACCGGTTTTGGGGTTTCACCCCTCATCAGCCAGGATAGCTTGACTCCAGTGGAATGGAGAGCACGGGACCCACGTCTGGGCAAACCCGTCCCACTCGGGGTGACAAATGCAAAAAGAACAATTGATGGACAGAATGCAGAACAATGTCATACATTCACCCCAGTACAGAGATCTGGGCCTATATCCATCGTTTTTGATCACCATGCCATTCCAGTTTGAACCCAGCCATATGCAAATCAGTCTTGACCCTGTGCCTCATGGCAACAGTCCAGACCGAACTGCCAGGCCAGGTCCTCCCTGGACTGGAAACAAGCATCCTAGGACCGGTTTCGGGGTTTCACCCCTCATCAGCCAGGATAGCTTGACTCCAGTGGCATGGAGAGCACAGGACCCACGTCTGGGCACACCCGTCCCACTCGGGGTGACAAATGCAAAAAGAACAATTGATGGACAGAATGCAGAACAATGTCATACATTCACCCCAGTACAGAGATCTGGGCCTAAATCCATCATTTTTTTGCTCACCATGCCATTACAGTTTGAATCCAGCCATATGCAAATCAGTCTTGACCCTGTACCTCATGGGAACAGTCCAGACCGAACTGCCAGGCCAGGTCCCCACTGGACTGGAAACAAGCATCCTAGGACCGGTTTTGGGGTTTCACCCCTCATCAGCCAGGATAGCTTGACTCCAGTGGCATGGAGAGCACGGGACCCACATCTGGCCATACCTGTCCCACTCGGGGTGACAAATGCAAAAAGAACAATTGATGGACAGAATGCAGAACAATGTCATACATTCACCCCAGTACAGAGATCTGGGCCTAGATCCATCGTTTTTTTGCTAACCATGCCATTCCAGTTTGAATCCAGCCATATGCAAATCAGTCTTGACCCTGTGCCTCATGGGAACAGTCCAGACCGAACTGCCAGGCCAGGTCCTCCCTGAACTGGAAACAATCATCCTAGGACCGGTTTCGGAGTTTCACCCCTCATCAGCCAGGATAGCTTGACTCCAGTGGCATGGAGAGCATCGGACCCACGTCTGGGCATACCCGTCCCACTCGGGGTGACAAATGCAAAAAGAACAATTGATGGACAGAATGCAGAACAATATCATACATTCACCCCAGTACAGAGATCTGGGCCTAAATCCATTGTTTTTTTGCTCACCATGCCATTCCAGTCTGAACCCAGCCATATGCAAATCAGTCTTGACCCTGTGCCTCATGGGAACAGTCCAGACCGAACTGCCAGGCCAGGTCCTCCCTGGACTGGAAACAAGCATCCTAGGACCGGTTTTGGGGTGTCACCCCTCATCAGCCAGGATAGCTTGACTATAGTGGCATGGAGAGCACGGGACCCACGTCTGGGCATACCCGTCCCACTCGGGGTGACAAATGCAAAAAGAACAATTGATGGACAGAATGCAGAACAATGTCATACATTCACCCCAGTACAGAGATCTGGGCCTAAATCCATAGTTTTTTTGCTCACCATGCCATTCCAGTGTGAACCCAGCCATATGCAAATCAGTCTTGACCCTGTGCCTCATGGGAACAGTCCAGACCGAACTGCCAGGCCAGGTCCTCCCTGGACTGGAAATAAGCAGCCTAGGACCGGTTTCTGGGTTTCACACCTCATCAGCCAGGATAGCTTGACTCCAGTGGCATGGAGAGCACGGGACCCACGTCTGGGCATACCCGTCCCACTCGGGGTGACAAATGCAAAAAGAACAATTGATGGACAGAATGCAGAACAATATCATACATTCACCCAGTACAGAGATCTGGACCTAAATCCATCGTTTTTTTGCTCACCATGCCATTCCAGTGTGAACCCAGCCATATGCAAATCAGTCTTGACCCTGTGCCTCATGTGAACAGTCCAGACCGAACTGCCAGGCCAGGTCCTCCCTGGACTGGAAACAAGCATCCTAGGACCGGTTTTGGGGTTTCACCCCTCATCAGCCAGGATAGCTTGACTCCAGTGGCATGGAGAGCACGGGACCCACGTCTGGGCATACCCGTCCCACTCGGGGTGACAAATGCAAAAAGAACAATTGATGGACAGAATGCAGAACAATGTCATACATTCACCCCAGTGCAGTGATTTGGGCCTAAATCCATCGTTTTTTTGCTCACCATGCCATTCCAGTTTGAACCCAGCCATATGGAAATCGGTCTTGACCCTGTGCTTCATGGGAACAGTCCAGACTGAACTGCCAGGCCAGGTCCTCCCTGGACTGGAAACAAGCATCCTAGGACCGGTTTCGGGCTTTCACCCCTCATCAGCCAGGATAGCTTGACTCCTGTGTCATGGAGAGCACGGGACCCACGTCTGGGCATACCGGTTCCACTCGGGGTGACAAATGCAAAAAGAACAATTGATGGACAGAATGCAGAACAATAGCATACATTCACCCCAGTACAGAGATCTGGGCCTAAATCCATCGTTTTTTTGCTCACCATGCCATTCCAGTCTGAACCCAGCCATATGCAAATCAGTCTTGACCCTGTGCCTCATGGGAACAGTCCAGACCGAACTGCCAGGCCAGGTCCTCCCTGGATTGGAAACAAGCATCCTAGGACCGGTTTCGGGGTTTCACCCCTCATCAGCCAGGATAGCTTGACTCCAGTGGCATGGAGAGCACCCGACCCACGTCTGGGCATACCCGTCCCACTCGGGGTGACAAATGCAAAAAGAACAATTGATGGACAGAATGCAGAACAATGTCATACATTCACCCCAGTGCAGAGATCTGGGCCTAAATCCATCGTTTTTTTGATCACCATGCCATTCCAGTGTGAACCGAGCCATATGCAAATCAGTCTTGACCCTGTGCCTCATGGGAACAGTCCAGACCGAACTGCCAGGCCAGGTCCTCCCTGGACTGGAAATAAGCATCCTAGGACCGGTTTCGGGGTTTCACCCCTCATCAGCCAGGATAGCTTGACTCCAGTGGCATGGAGAGCACGGGACACACATCTGGGCATACCCGTCCCACTCGGGGTGACAAATGCAAAAAGAACAATTGATGGACAGAATGCAGAACAATATCATACATTCACCCCAGTACAGAGATCTGGGCCTAAATCCATCGTTTTTTTGCTCACCATGCCATTCAAGTGTGAACCCAGCCATTTGCAAATCAGTCTTGACGCTGTGCTTCATGGGAACAGTCCAGACCAAACTGCCAGGCCAGGTCCTCCCTGGACTGGAAACAAGCATCCTAGGACCGGTTTCAGGGTTTCACCCTTCATCAGCCAGGATAGCTTGACTCCAGTGGCATGGAGAGCACGGGACCCACGTCTGGGCATACCCGTCCCACTCGGGGTGACAAATGCAAAAAGAACAATTGATGGACAGAATGCAGAACAATGTCATACATTCACCCCAGTACAGAGATCTGGGCCTAAATCCATCATTTTTTTGCTCACCATGCCATTCCAGTTTGAACCCAGCCACATGCAAATCAATCTTGACCCTGTGCCTCATGGGAACAGTCCAGACCGAACTGCCAGGCCAGGTCCTCCCTGGACTGGAAGCAAGCATCCTAGAACAGGTTACGGGGTTTCACCCCTCATCAGCCCGGATAGCTTGACTCCAGTGACATGGAGAGCACGGGACCCACGTCTGGGCATACCCATCCCACTCGGGGTGACAAATGCAAAAAGAACAATTGATGGACAGAATGCAGAACAATGTCATACATTCACCCCAGTACAGAGATCTGGGACTAAATCCATCATTTTTTTGCTCACCATGCCATTCCAGTTTGATCCCAGCCATATGCAAATCAGTCTTGACCCTGTGCCTCATGGGAACAGTCCAGACCGAACTGCCATGCCAGGTCCTCCCTGGACTGGAAACAAGCATCCTAGGACCGGTTTCGGGGTTTCACCCCTCATCAGCCAGGATAGCTTGGCTCCAGTGGCATGGAGAGCAAGGGACCCACTTCTGGGCATACCCGTCCCACTCGGGGTGTCAAATGCAAAAAGAACAATTGATGGACAGAATGCAGAACAATGTCATGCATTCACCCCAGTACAGAGATCTGGGCCTAAATCCATCGTTTTTTTGCTCACCATGCCATTCCAGTTTGAACCCAGCCATATGCAAATCAGTCTTGACCCTGTGCCTCATGGGAACAGTCCAGACCGAACTGCCAGTCCAGGTCCTCCCTGGACTGGAAACAAGCATCCTACGACCGGTTTTGGGGTTTCACCCCTCATCAGCCAGGATAGCTTGAATCCAGTGGCATGGAGAGCACGGGACCCACGTCTGGGCATACCCGTCCCACTCGGGGTGACAAATGCAAAAAGAACAATTGATGGACAGAATGCAGAACAATGTCATACATTCACCCCAGTGCAGAGATCTGGGCCTAAATCCATCGTTTTTTTGCTTACCATGCCATTCCAGTTTGAACCCAGCCATATGCAAATCAGTCTTGACCCAGTGCCTTATGGGAACAGTCCAGACCGAACTGCCAGGCAAGGTCCTCCCTGGACTGGAAACAAGCATCCTAGGACCGGTTTTGGGGTTTCACCCCTCATCAGCCAGGATAGCTTGACTCCAGTGGCATGGAGAGCACGGGACCCACGTCTGGGCATACCCGTCCCACTCGGAGTGACAAATGCAAAAAGAACAATTGATGGACAGAATGCAGAACAATATCATACATTCACCCCAGTACAGAGATCTGGGCCTAAATCCATCGTTTTTTTTGGTCACCATGCCATTCCAGTTTGAACCCAGCCATATGCAAATCAGTCTTGACCCTGTGCCTCATGGGAACAGTCCAGACCGAACTGCCAGGCCAGGTCCTCCCTGGACTGGAAACAAGCATCCTAGGACCGGTTTCGGGGTTTCACCCCTCATCAGCCAGGATAGCTTGACTCCAGTGGCATGGAGAGCACGGGACACACATCTGGGCATACCCGTCCCACTCGGGGTGACAAATGCAAAAAGAACAATTGATGGACAGAATGCAGAACAATATCATACATTCACCCCAGTACAGAGATCTGGGCCTAAATCCATCGTTTTTTTGCTCACCATGCCATTCAAGTGTGAACCCAGCCATTTGCAAATCAGTCTTGACCCTGTGCTTCATGGGAACAGTCCAGACCGAACTGCCAGGCCAGGTCCTCCCTGGACTGGAAACAAGCATCCTAGGAACGGTTTCAGGGTTTCACCCCTCATCAGCCAGGATAGCTTGACTCCAGTGGCATGGAGAGCACGGACCCACGTCTGGGCATACCCGTCCCACTCGGGGTGACAAATGCAAAAAGAACAATTGATGGACAGAATGCAGAACAATGTCATACATTCACCCCAGTACAGAGATCTGGGCCTAAATCCATCATTTTTTTGCTCACCATGCCATTCCAGTTTGAACCCAGCCATATGCAAATCAGTCTTGACCCTGTGCCTTATGGGAACAGTCCAGACCGAACTGCCAGGCAAGGTCCTCCCTGGACTGGTAACAAGCATCCTAGGACCGGTTTTGGGGTTTCACCCCTCATCAGCCAGGATAGCTTGACTCCAGTGGCATGGAGAACACGGGACACACGTCTGGGCATACCCGTCCCACTCGGGGTGACAAATGCAAAAAGAACAATTGATGGACAGAATGCAGAACAATGTCATACATTCACCCCAGTACAGAGATCTGGGCCTAAATCCATCGTTTTTTTGCTCACCATGCCATTCCAGTTTGAACTCAGCCATATGCAAACCAGTCTTGACCCTGTGCCTCATGGGAACATTCCAGACCGAACTGCCAGGCCAGGTCCTCCCTGGACTGGAAGCAAGCATCCTAGAACAGGTTTCGGGGTTTCACCCCTCATCAGCCCGGATAGCTTGACTCCAGTGACATGGAGAGCACGGGACCCACGTCTGGGCATACCCATCCCACTCGGGGTGACAAATGCAAAAAGAACAATTGATGGACAGAATGCAGAACAATGTCATACATTCACCCCAGTACAGAGATCTGGGCCTAAATCCATTGTTTATTTGCTCACCATGCCATTCCAGTTTGAACCCATCCATATGCAAATCAATCTTGACCCTGTGCTTCATGGGAACAGTCCAGACCGAACTGCCAGACCAGGTCCTCCCTGGATTGGAAACAAGCATCCTAGGACCGGTTTCGGGGTTTCACCCCTCATCAGCCAGGATAGCTTGGCTCCAGTGGCATGGAGAGCAAGGGACCCACTTCTGGGCATACCCGTCCCACTCGGGGTGTCAAATGCAAAAAGAACAATTGATGGACAGAATGCAGAACAATGTCATGCATTCACCCCAGTACAGAGATCTGGGCCTAAATCCATCGTTTTTTTGCTCACCATGCCATTCCAGTTTGAACCCAGCCATATGCAAATCAGTCTTGACCCTGTGCCTCATGGGAACAGTCCAGACCGAACTGCCAGGCCAGGTCCTCCCTGGACTGGAAACAAGCATCCTACGACAGGTTTCGGGGTTTCACCCCTCATCAGCCAGGATAGCTTGAATCCAGTGGCATGGAGAGCACGGGACCCACGTCTGGGCATACCCGTCCCACTCGGGGTGACAAATGCAAAAAGAACAATTGATGGACAGAATGCAGAACAATGTCATACATTCACCCCAGTGCAGAGATCTGGGCCTAAATCCATCGTTTTTTTGTTTACCATGCCATTCCAGTTTGAACCCAGCCATATGCAAATCAGTCTTGACCCTGTGCCTTATGGGAACAGTCCAGACCGAACTGCCAGGCAAGGTCCTCCCTGGACTGGAAACAAGCATCCTAGGACCGGTTTTGGGGTTTCACCCCTCATCAGCCAGGATAGCTTGACTCCAGTGGCATGGAGAGCACGGGACCCACGTCTGGGCATACCCGTCCCACTCGGAGTGACAAATGCAAAAAGAACAATTGATGGACAGAATGCAGAACAATATCATACATTCACCCCAGTACAGAGATCTGGGCCTAAATCCATCGTTTTTTTTGGTCACCATGCCATTCCAGTTTGAACCCAGCCATATGCAAATCAGTCTTGACCCTGTGCCTCATGGGAACAGTACAGACCGAACTGCCAGGCCAGGTCCTCCCTGGACTGGAAACAAGCATCCTAGGACCGGTTTCGGGGTTTCACCCCTTATCAGTCAGGATAGCTTGACTCCAGTGGCATGGAGAGCACGGGACCCACGTCTGGGCATTCTAGTCCCACTCTGGGTGACAAATGCAAAAAGAACAATTGAGGGAGAGAATGCAGAACAATGTCATACATTCACCCCAGTACAGAGATCTGGGCCTAAATCCATCGTTTTTTTGCTCACCATGCCATTCCAGTTTGAACCCAGCCATATGCAAATCAGTCTTGACCCTGTGCCTCATGGGTACAGTCCAGAGCGAACTGCCAGGCCAGGTCCTCCCTGGATTGGAAACAAGCATCCTAGGACCGGTTTCGGGGTTTCACCCCTCATCAGCCAGGATAGCTTGACTCCAGTGGCATGGAGAGCTCGGGACCCACGTCTGGGCATACTCGTCCCACTCGGGGTGACAAATGCAAAAAGAACAATTGATGGACAGAATGCAGAACAATATCATACATTCACCCCAGTACAGAGATCTGGGCCTAAATCCATCGTTTTTTTGCTCACCATGCCATTCCAGTTTGAACCCAGCCATATGCAAATCAGTCTTGACCCTGTGCCTCATGGGAACAGTCCAGACCGAACTGCCAGGCCAGGTCCTCCCTGGACTGGAAACAAGCATCCTAGGACCAGTTTCGGGGTTTCACCCCTCATCAGCCAGGATAGCTTGACTCCAGTGGCATGGAGAGCAGGGGACCCACGTCTGGGCATACCCGTCCCACTCGGGGTGACAAATGCAAAAAGAACAATTGATGGACAGAATGCAGAACAATGTCATACATTCACCCCAGTACAGAGATCTGGGATTATATCCATCGTTTTTTTGATCAACATGCCATTCCAGTTTGAACCCAGCCATATGCAAATCAGTCTTGACCCTGTACCTCATGGGAACAGTCCAGACCGAACTGCCAGGCCAGGTCCCCACTGGACTGGAAACAAGCATCCTAGGACCGGTTTTGGGGTTTCACCCCTCATCAGCCAGGATAGCTTGACTCCAGTGGCATGGAGAGCACGGGACCCACGTCTGGGCATACCCGTCCCACTCGGGGTGACAAATGCAAAAAGAACAATTGATGGACAGAATGCAGAACAATGTCATACATTCACCCCAGTACAGAGATCTGGGCCTATATCCATCGTTTTTTTGATCACCATGCCATTCCAGTTTGAACCCAGCCATATGCAAATCAGTCTTGACCCTGTGCCTCATGGTAACAGTCCAGACCGAACTGCCAGGCCAGGTCCTCCCTGGACTGGAAACAAGCATCCTAGGACTGGTTTCGGGGTTTCACCCCTCATCAGCCAGGATAGCTTGACTCCAGTGGCATGGAGAGCACGGGACCCACGAAAGGGCACACCCGTCCCACTCGGGGTGACAAATGCAAAAAGAACAATTGATGGACAGAATGCAGAACAATGTCATACATTCACCCCAGTACAGAGATCTGGGCCTAAATCCATCGTTTTTTTGCTCACCATGCCATTCCAGTTTGATCCCAGCCATTTGCAAATCAGTCTTGACTCTGTGCCTCATGGGAACAGTCCAGACCGAACTGCCAGGCCAGGTCCTCCCTGGACTGGAAACAAGCATCCTAGGACCGGTTTCGGGGTTTCACCCCTCAACAGCCAGGATAGCTTGACTCCAGTGGCATGGAGAGCACGGGACCCATGTCTGGGCGTACCCATCCCACTCAGGGTGACAAATGCAAAAAGAACAATTGATGGACAGAATGCAGAACACTGTCATACATTCACCCCAGTACAGAGATCTGGGCCTAAATCCATTGTTTATTTGCTCACCATGCCATTCCAGTTTGAACCCATCCATATGCAAATCAGTCTTGACCCTGTGCTTCATGGGAACAGTCCAGACCGAACTGCCAGACCAGGTCCGCCCTGGATTGGAAACAAGCATCCTAGGACCGGTTTCAGGGTTTCACCCCTCATCAGCCAGGATAGCTTGGCTCCAGTGGCATGGAGAGCAAGGGACCAACTTCTGGGCATATCCGTCCCACTCGGGGTGTCAAATGCAAAAAGAACAATTGATGGACAGAATGCAGAACAATGTCATGCATTCACCCCCGTACAGAGATCTGGGCCTAAATCCATCGTTTTTTTGCTCACTATGCCATTCCAGTTTGAACCCAGCCATATGCAAATCAGTCTTGACCCTGTGCCTCATGGGAACAGTCCAGACCGAACTGCCAGGCCAGGTCCTCCCTGGACTGGAAACAAGCATCCTACAACCGGTTTCGGGGTTTCACCCCTCATCAGCCAGGACAGCTTGACTCCAGTGGCATGGAGAGCACGGGACCCACGTCTGGGCATACCCGTCCCACTCGGGGTGACAAATGCAAAAAGAACAATTGATGGACAGAATGCAGAACAATGTCATACATTCACCCCAGTGCAGAGATCTGGGCCTAAATCCATCGTTTTTTTGCTTACCATGCCATTCCAGTTTGAACCCAGCCATATGCAAATCAGTCTTGACCCTGTGCTTCATAGGAACAGTCCAGACCGAACTGCCAGGCCAGGTCCTCCCTGGACTGGAAACAAGCGTCCTAGGACCGGTTTCGGGGTTTCACCACTCATCAGCCAGGATAGCTTGACTCCAGTGGCATGAAGAGCACGGGACCCACGTGTGGGCATACCCGTCCCACTCGGAGTGACAAATGCAAAAAGAACAATTGATGGACAGAATGCAGAACAATGTCATACATTCACCCCAGTTCAGAGATCTGGGCCTAAATCCATCGTTTTTTTTGGTCACCATGCCATTCCAGTTTGAACCCAGCCATATGCAAATCAGTCTTGACCCTGTGCCTCATGGGAACAGTCCAGACCGAACTGCCAGGCCAGGTCCTCCCTGGACTGGAAACAAGCATCCTAGGACCGGTTTCGGGGTTTCACCCCTTATCAGTCAGGATAGCTTGACTCCAGTGGCATGGAGAGCACGGGACCCACGTCTGGGCATTCCCGTCCCACTCTGGGTGACAAATGCAAAAAGAACAATTGAGGGACAGAATGCAGAACAATGTCATACATTCACCCCAGTACAGAGATCTGGGCCTAAATCCATCATTTTTTTGCTCACCATGCCATTCCAGTTTGAACCCAGCCATATGCAAATCGGTCTTGACCCTGTGCCTCATGTGAACAGTCCAGACCGAACTGCCAGGCCAGGTCCTCCCTGGACTGGAAACAAGCATCCTAGGACCGGTTTTGGGGTTTCACCCCTCATCAGCCAGGATAGCTTGACTCCAGTGGCATGGAGAGCACAGGACCCACGTCTGGGCATACCCGTCCCACTCGGGGTGACAAATGCAAAAAGAACAATTGATGGACAGGATGCAGAACAATGTCATACATTCACCCCAGTGCAGTGATTTGGGCCTAAATCCATCGTTTTTTTGCTCACCATGCCATTCCAGTTTGAACCCAGCCATATGCAAATCGGTCTTGACCCTGTGCTTCATGGGAACAGTCCAGACCGATCTGCCAGGCCAGGTCCTCCCTGGACTGGAAACAAGCATCCTAGGACCGGTTTCGGGCTTTCACCCCTCATCAGCCAGGATAGCTTGACTCCTGTGTCATGGAGAGCACGGGACCCACGTCTGGGCATACCGGTTCCACTCGGGGTGACAAATGCAAAAAGAACAATTGATGGACAGAATGCAGAACAATATCATACATTCACCCCAGTACAGAGATCTGGGCCTAAATCCATCGTTTTTTTGCTCACCATGCCATTCCAGTCTGAACCTAGCCATATGCAAATCAGTCTTGACCCTGTGCCTCATGGGAACAGTCCAGACTGAACTGCCAGGCCAGGTCCTCCCTGGACTGGAAACAAGCATCCTAGGACCGGTTTCGGGGTTTCACCCCTCATCAGCCAGGATAGCTTGACTCCAGTGCCATGGAGAGCACCGGACCCACGTCTGGGCATACCCGTCCCACTCGGGGTGACAAATGCAAAAAGAACAATTGATGGACAGAATGCAGAACAATGTCATACATTCACCCCAGTACAGAGATCTGGGCCTAAATCCATCGTTTTTTTGATCACCATGCCATTCCAGTGTGAACCGAGCCATATGCAAATCAGTCTTGACCCTGTGCCTCATGGGAACAGTCCAGACCGAACTGCCAGGCCAGGTCCTCCCTGGACTGGAAATAAGCATCCTAGGACCGTTTTCGGGGTTTCACCCCTCATCAGCCAGGATAGCTTGACTCCAGTGGCATGGAGACCACGGGACACACATCTGGGCATACCCGTCCCACTCGGGGTGACAAATGCAAAAAGAACAATTGATGGACAGAATGCAGAACAATGTCATACATTCACCCCAGTACAGAGATCTGGGCCTAAATCCATCGTTTTTTTGCTCACCATGCCATTCCAGTTTGAACCCAGCCATATGCAAATCAGTCTTGACCCTGTGCCTCATGGGAACAGTCCAGACAGAACTGCCAGGCCAGGTCCTCCCTGGACTGGAAACAATCATCCTAGGACCGGTTTCGGGGTTTCACCCCTCATCAGCCAGGATAGTTTGACTCCAGTGGCATGGAGAGCACAGGACCCACGTCTGGGCGTACCCATCCCACTCAGGGTGACAAATGCAAAAAGAACAATTGATGGACAGAATGCAGAACACTGTCATACATTCACCCCAGTACAGAGATCTGGGCCTAAATCCATTGTTTATTTGCTCACCATGCCATTCCAGTTTGAACCCATCCATATGCAAATCAATCTTGACCCTGTGCTTCATGGGAACAGTCCAGACCGAACTGCCAGACCAGGTCCTCCCTGGATTGGAAACAAGCATCCTAGGACCGGTTTCGGGGTTTCACCCCTCATCAGCCAGGATAGCTTGGCTCCAGTGGCATGGAGAGCAAGGGACCCACTTCTGGGCATACCCGTCCCACTCGGGGTGTCAAATGCAAAAAGAACAATTGATGGACAGCATGCAGAATAATGTCATGCATTCACCCCAGTACAGAGATCTGGGCCTAAATCCATCGTTTTTTTGGTCACCATGCCATTCCAGTTTGAACCCAGCCATATGCAAATCAGTCTTGACCCTGTGCCTCATGGGAACAGTCCAGACCGAACTGCCAGGCCAGGTCCTCCCTGGACTGGAAACAAGCATCCTACGATCGGTTTCGGGGTTTCACCCCTCATCAGCCAGGATAGCTTGAATCCAGTGGCATGGAGAGCACGGGACCCACGTCTGGGCATACCCGTCCCACTCGGGGTGACAAATGCAAAAAGAACAATTGATGGACAGAATGCAGAACAATGTCATACATTCACCCCAGTACAGAGATCTGGGCCTAAATCCATCATTTTTTTGCTCACCATGCCATTCCAGTTTGAACCCAGCCATATGCAAATCAGTCTTGACCCTGTGCCTTATGGGAACAGTCCAGACCGAACTGCCAGGCAAGGTCCTCCCTGGACTGGAAACAAGCATCCTAGGACCGGTTTTGGGGTTTCACCCCTCATCAGCCAGGATAGCTTGACTCCAGTGGCATATAGAGCACGGGACCCACGTCTGGGCATACCCGTCCCACTCGGAGTGACAAATGCAAAAAGAACAATTGATGGACAGAATGCAGAACAATCTCATACATTCACCCCAGTACAGAGATCTGGGCCTAAATCCATCGTTTTTTTTGGTCACCGTGCCATTCCAGTTTGAACCCAGCCATATGCAAATCAGTCTTGACCCTGTGCCTCATGGGAACAGTCCAGACCGAACTGCCAGGCCAGGTCCTCCCTGGACTGGAAACAAGCATCCTAGGACCGGTTTCGGGGTTTCACCCCATATCAGTCAGGATAGCTTGACTCCAGTGGCATGGAGAGCACGGGACCCACGTCTGGGCATTCCCGTCCCACTCTGGGTGACAAATGCAAAAAGAACAATTGAGGGAGAGAATGCAGAACAATGTCATACATTCACCCCAGTACAGAGATCTGGGCCTAAATCCATCGTTTTTTTGGTCACCATGCCATTCCAGTTTGAACCCAGCCATATGCAAATCAGTCTTGACCCTGTGCCTCATGGGAACAGTCCAGAGCGAACTGCCAGGCCAGGTCCTCCCTGGACTGGAAACAAGCATCCTAGGACCGGTTTCGGGGTTTCACCCCTCATCAGCCAGGATAGCTTGACTCCAGTGGCATGGAGAGCACGGGACCCACGTCTGGGCATACCCGTCCCACTCGGGGTGACAAATGCAAAAAGAACAATTGATGGACAGAATGCAGAACAATATCATACATTCACCCCAGTACAGAGATCTGGGCCTAAATCCATCGTTTTTTTGCTCACCATGCCATTCCAGTTTGAACCCAGCCATATGCAAATCAGTCTTGACCCTGTGCCTCATGGGAACAGTCCAGACCGAACTGCCAGGCCAGGTCCTCCCTGGACTGGAAACAAGCATCCTAGGACCAGTTTCGGGGTTTCACCCCTCATCAGCCAGGATAGCTTGACTCCAGTGGCATGGAGAGCAAAGGACCCACGTCTGGGCATACCCGTCCCACTCGGGGTGACAAATGCAAAAAGAACAATTGGTGGACAGAATGCAGAACAATGTCATACATTCACCCCAGTACAGAGATCTGGGATTATATCCATCGTTTTTTTGATCACCTTGCCATTCCAGTTTGAACCCAGCCATATGCAAATCAGTCTTGACCCTGTACCTCATGGGAACAGTCCAGACCGAACTGCCAGGCCAGGTCCCCACTGGACTGGAAACAAGCATCCTAGGACCGGTTTTGGGGTTTCACCCCTCATCAGCCAGGATAGCTTGACTCCAGTGGCATGGAGAGCACGGGACCCACGTCTGGGCATACCCGTCCCACTCGGGGTGACAAATGCAAAAAGAACAATTGATGGACAGAATGCAGAACAATGTCATACATTCACCCCAGTACAGAGATCTGGGCCTATATCCATCGTTTTTTTGATCACCATGCCATTCCAGTTTGAACCCAGCCATATGCAAATCAGTCTTGACCCTGTGCCTCATGGCAACAGTCCAGACCGAACTGCCAGGCCAGGTCCTCCCTGGACTGGAAACAAGCATCCTAGGACCGGTTTCGGGGTTTCACCCCTCATCAGCCAGGATAGCTTGACTCCAGTGGCATGGAGAGCACGGGACCCACGTCTGGGCACACCCGTCCCACTTGGGGTGACAAATGCAAAAAGAACAATTGATGGACAGAATGCAGAACAATGTCATACATTCACCCCAGTACAGAGATCTGGGCCTAAATCCATCGTTTTTTTGCTCACCATGCCATTCCAGTTTGATCCCAACCATATGCAAATCAGTCTTGACCCTGTGCCTCATGGGAACAGTCCAGACCGAACTGCCAGGCCAGGTCCTCCCTGGACTGGAAACAAGCATCCTAGGACCGGTTTCGGGGTTTCACCCCTCATCAGCCAGGATAGCTTGACTCCAGTGGCATGGAGAGCACGGGACCCACGTCTGGGCGTACCCATCCCACTCAGGGTGACAAATGCAAAAAGAACAATTGATGGACAGAATGCAGAACACTGTCATACATTCACCCCAGTACAGAGATCTGGGCCTAAATCCATTGTTTATTTGCTCACCATGCCATTCCAGTTTGAACCCATCCATATGCAAATCAATCTTGACCCTGTGCCTCATGGGAACAGACCAGACCGAACTGCCAGGCCAGGTCCTCCCTGGACTGGAAACAAGCATCCTACAACCGGTTTCGGGGTTTCACCCCTCATCAGCCAGGACAGCTTGACTCCAGTGGCATGGAGAGCACGCGACCCACGTCTGGGCATACCCGTCCCACTCGGGGTGACAAATGCAAAAAGAACAATTGATGGACAGAATGCAGAACAATGTCATACATTCACCCCAGTGCAGAGATCTGGGCCTAAATCCATTGTTTTTTGCTTACCATGCCATTCCAGTTTGAACCCAGCCATATGCAAATCAGTCTTGACCCTGTGCTTCATAGGAACAGTCCAGACCGAACTGCCAGGCCAGGTCCTCCCTTGACTGGAAACAAGCGTCCTAGGACCGGTTTCGGGGTTTCACCCCTCATCAGCCAGGATAGCTTGACTCCAGTGGCATGGAGAGCATCGGACCCACGTCTGGACATACCCGTCCCACTCGGGGTGACAAATGCAAAAAGAACAATTGATGGACAGAATGCAGAACAATATCATACATTCACCCCAGTACAGAGATCTGGGCCTAAATCCATCGTTTTTTTGCTCCCCATGCCATTCCAGTTTGAACCCAGCCATATGCAAATCAGTCTTGACCCTGTGCCTCATGGGAACAGTCCAGACCGAACTGCCAGGCCAGGTCCTCCCTGGACTGGAAACAAGCATCCTAGGACCAGTTTCGGGGTTTCACACCTCATCAGCCAGGATAGCTTGACTCCAGTGGCATGGAGAGCAGGGGACCCACGTCTGGGCATACCCATCCCACTCGGGGTGACAAATGCAAAAAGAACAATTGATGGACAGAATGCAGAACAATGTCATACATTTACCCCAGTACAGAGATCTGGGCCTATATCCATCGTTTTTTTGCTCACCATGCCATTCCAATTTGAACCCAGCCATATGCAAATCAGTCTTGACCCTGTGCCTCATGGCAACAGTCCAGACCGAACTGCCAGGCCAGGTCCTCCCTGGACTGGAACAAGCATCCTAGGACCGGTTTCGGGGTTTCACCCCTCATCAGCCAGGATAGCTTGACTCCAGTGGCATGGAGAGCACGGGACCCACATCTGGGCATACCCGTACCACTCGGGGTGACAAATGCAAAAAGAACAATTGATGGACAGAATGCAGAACAATGTCATACATTCACCCCAGTACAGAGATCTGGGCCTAAATCCATCATTTTTTTGCTCACCATTCTATTCCAGTTTGAATCCAGCCATATGCAAATCAGTCTTGACCCTGTACCTCATGGGAACAGTCCAGACCGAACTGCCAGGCCAGGTCCCCACTGGACTGGAAACAAGCATCCTAGGACCGGATTTGGGGTTCACCCCTCATCAGCCAGGATAGCTTGACTCCAGTGGCATGGAGAGCACGGGACCTACGTCTGGGCATACCCGTCCCACTCGGGGTGACAAATGCAAAAAGAACAATTGATGGACAGAATACAGAACAATGTCATACATTCACCCCAGTACAGAGATCTGGGCCTATATCCATCGTTTTTTTGATCACCATGCCATTCCAGTTTGAACCCAGCCATATGCAAATCAGTCTTGACCCTGTGCCTCATGGCAACAGTCCAGACCGAACTGCCAGGCCAGGTCCTCCCTGGACTGGAAACAAGCATCCTAGGACCGGTTTCGGGGTTTCACCCCTCATCAGCCAGGATAGCTTGACTCCAGTGGCATGGAGAGCACGGGACCCACGTCTGGGCACACCCGTCCCACTCGGGGTGACAAATGCAAAAAGAACAATTGATGGACAGAATGCAGAACAATGTCATACATTCACCCAAGTACAGAGATCTGGGCCTAAATCCATCATTTCTTTGCTCGCCATTCCAGTTTGAATCCAGCCATATGCAAATCAATCTTGACCCTGTACCTCATGGGAACATTCCAGACCGAACTGCCAGGCCAGGTCCCCACTGGACTGGAAACAAGCATCCTAGGACCGGTTTTGGGGTTTCACCCCTCATCAGCCAGGATAGCTTGACTCCAGTGGCATGGAGAGCACGGGACCCACATCTGGCCATACCCGTCCCACTCGGGGTGACAAATGCAAAAAGAACAATTGATGGACAGAATGCAGAACAATGTCATACATTCACCCCAGTACAGAGATCTGGGCCTAGATCCATCGTTTTTTTGCTAACCATGCCATTACAGTTTGAATCCAGCCATATGCAAATCAGTCTTGACCCTGTGCCTCATGGGAACAGTCCAGACCGAACTGCCAGGCCAGGTCCTCCCTGAACTGGAAACAAGCATCCTAGGACCGGTTTCGGAGTTTCACCCCTCATCAGCCAGGAAGCTTGACTCCAGTGGCATGGAGAGCATCGGACCCACGTCTGGACATACCCGTCCCACTCGGGGTGACAAATGCAAAAAGAACAATTGATGGACAGAATGCAGAACAATGTCATACATTCACCCCAGTACAGAGATCTGGGCCTAAATCCATCGTTTTTTTGCTCACCATTCCATTCCAGTTTGATCCCAGCCATATGCAAATCAGCCTTGACCCTGTGCCTCATGGGAACAGTCCAGACCGAACTGCCAGGCCAGGTCTTCCCTGGACTGAAAACAAGCATCCTAGGACCGGTTTCGGGGTTTCACCCCTCATCAGCCAGGATAGCTTGACTCCAGTGGCATGGAGAGCACGGGACCCACATCTGGGCATACCCATCCCACTCGGGGTGACAAATGCAAAAAGAACAATTGATGGACAGAATGCAGAACAATGTCATACATTCACCCCAGTACAGAGATCTGGGCCTAAATCCATCGTTTTTTTGCTCATCATGCCATTTCAGATTGAACCCAGCCATATGCAAATCAGTCTTGACCCTGTGCTTCATGGGAACAGTCCAGACCGAACTGCCAGGCCAGGTCCTCCCTGGACTGGAAACAAGCATCCTAGGACCGGTTTCGGGCTTTCACCCCTCATCAGCCAGGATAGCTTGACTCCTGTGTCATGGAGAGCCCCGGACCCACATCTGGGCATACCGGTTCCACTCGGGGTGACAAATGCAAAAAGAACAATTGATGGACAGAATGCAGAACAATATCATACATTCACCCCAGTACAGAGATCTGGGCCTAAATCCATCGTTTTTTTGCTCACCATGCCATTCCAGTCTGAACCCAGCCATATGCAAATCAGTTTTGACCCTGTGCCTCATGCGAACAGTCCAGACCGAACTGCCAGGCCAGGTCCTCCCTGGACTGGAAACAAGCATCCTAGGACCGGTTTCGGGGTTTCACCCCTCATCAGCCAGGATAGCTTGACTCCAGTGGCATGGAGAGCACGGGACCCACATCTGGGGGTACCCATCCCACTCAGGGTGACAAATGCAAAAAGAACAATTGATGGACAGAATGCAGAACACAGTCATACATTCACCCCAGTACAGAGATCTGGGCCTAAATCCATTGTTTATTTGCTCACCATGCCATTCCAGTTTGAACCCATCCATATGCAAATCAATCTTGACCCTGTGCTTCATGGGAACAGTCCAGACCAAACTGCCAGACCAGGTCCTCCCTGGATTGGAAACAAGCATCCTAGGACCGGTTTCGGGGTTTCACCCCTCATCAGCCAGGATAGCTTGGCTCCAGTGGCATGGAGAGCAAGGGACCCACTTCTGGGCATATCCGTCCCACTCGGGGTGTCAAATGCAAAAAGAACAATTGATGGACAGAATGCAGAACAATGTCATGCATTCACCCCAGTACAGAGATCTGGGCCTAAATCCATCGTTTTTTTGCTCACCATGCCATTCCAGTTTGAACCCAGCCATATGCAAATCAGTCTTGACCCTGTGCCTCATGGGAACAGTCCAGACCGAACTGCCAGGCCAGGTCCTACCTGGACTGGAAACAAGCATCCTACAACCGGTTTCGGGGTTTCACCCCTCATCAGCCAGGACAGCTTGACTCCAGTGGCATGGAGAGCACGGGACCCACGTCTGGGCATACCCGTCCCACTCGGGGTGACAAATGCAAAAAGAACAATTGATGGACAGAATGCAGAACAATGTCATACATTCACCCCAGTGCAGAGATCTGGGCCTAAATCCATCGTTTTTTTGCTTACCATGCCATTCCAGTTTGAACCCAGCCATATGCAAATCAGTCTTGACCCTGTGCTTCATAGGAACAGTCCAGACCGAACTGCCAGGCCAGGTCCTCCCTGGACTGGAAACAAGCATCCTAGGACCGGTTTCGGGGTTTCACCCCTCATCAGCCAGGATAGCTTGACTCCAGTGGCATGGAGAGCACGGGACCCACGTGTGGGCATACCCGTCCCACTCGGAGTGACAAATGCAAAAAGAACAATTGATGGACAGAATGCAGAACAATGTCATACATTCACCCCAGTACAGAGATCTGGGCCTAAATCCATCGTTTTTTTTGGTCACCATGCCATTCCAGTTTGAACCCAGCCATATGCAAATCAGTCTTGACCCTGTGCCTCATGGGAACAGTCCAGACCGAACTGCCAGGCCAGGTCCTCCCTGGACTGGAAACAAGCATCCTAGGACCGGTTTCGGGGTTTCACCCCTCATCAGCCAGGATAGCTTGACTCCAGTGGCATGGAGAGCACGGGACCCACGTCTGGGCGTACCCATCCCACTCAGGGTGACAAATGCAAAAAGAACAATTGATGGACAGAATGCAGAACACTGTCATACATTCACCCCAGTACAGAGATCTGGGCCTAAATCCATTGTTTATTTGCTCACCATGCCATTCCAGTTTGAACCCATCCATATGCAAATCAATCTTGACCCTGTGCTTCATGGGAACAGTCCAGACCAAACTGCCAGACCAGGTCCTCCCTGGATTGGAAACAAGCATCCTAGGACCGGTTTCAGGGTTTCACCCCTCATCAGCCAGGATAGCTTGGCTCCAGTGGCATGGAGAGCAAGGGACCCACTTCTGGGCAAATCCGTCCCACTCGGGGTGTCAAATGCAAAAAGAACAATTGATGGACAGAATGCAGAACAATGTCATGCATTCACCCCAGTACAGAGATCTGGGCCTAAATCCATCGTTTTTTTGCTCACCATGCCATTCCAGTTTGAACCCAGCCATATGCAAATCAGTCTTGACCCTGTGCCTCATGGGAACAGTCCAGACCGAACTGCCAGGCCAGGTCCTCCCTGGACTGGAAACAAGCATCCTACAACCGGTTTCGGGGTTTCACCCCTCATCAGCCAGGACAGCTTGACTCCAGTAGCATGGAGAGCACGGGACCCACGTCTGGGCATACCCGTCCCACTCGGGGTGACAAATGCAAAAAGAACAATTGATGGACAGAATGCAGAACAATGTCATACATTCACCCCAGTGCAGAGATCTGGGCCTAAATCCATCGTTTTTTTGCTTACCATGCCATTCCAGTTTGAACCCAGCCATATGCAAATCAGTCTTGACCCTGTGCTTCATAGGAACAGTCCAGACCGAACTGCCAGGCCAGGTCCTCCCTGGACTGGAAACAAGCATCCTAGGACCGGTTTCGGGGTTTCACCCCTCATCAGCCAGGATAGCTTGACTTCAGTGGCATGGAGAGCACGGGACCCACATGTGGGCATACCCGTCCCACTCGGAGTGACAAATGCAAAAAGAACAATTGATGGACAGAATGCAGAACAATGTCATACATTCACCCCAGTACAGAGATCTGGGCCTAAATCCATCATTTTTTTTGGTCACCATGCCATTCCAGTTTGAACCCAGCCATATACAAATCAGTCTTGACCCTGTGCCACATGGGAACAGTCCAGACCGAACTGCCAGGCCAGGTCCTCCCTGGACTGGAAACAAGCATCCTAGGACCGGTTTCGGGGTTTCACCCCTTATCAGTCAGGATAGCTTGACTCCAGTGGCATGGAGAGCACGGGACCCACGTCTGGGCATTCCCGTCCCACTCTGGGTGACAAATGCAAAAAGAAAAATTGAGGGACAGAATGCAGAACAATGTCATACATTCACCCCAGTACAGAGATCTGGGCCTAATCCATTGTTTTTTTGCTCACCATGCCATTCCAGTTTGAACCCAGCCATATGCAAATCAGTCTTGACCCTGTGCCTCATGGGAACAGTCCAGACCGAACTGCCAGGCCAGGTCCTCCCTGGACTGGAAACAAGCATCCTAGGACCGGTTTCGGGGTTTCACCCCTCATCAGCCAGGATAGCTTGACTCCAGTGGCATGGAGAGCACGGGACCCACGTCTGGGCATACCCATCCCACTCGGGGTGACAAATGCAAAAAGAACAATTGATGGACAGAATGCAGAACAATATCACACATTCACCCCAGTACATAGATCTGGGCCTAAATCCATCGTTTTTCTGCTCACCATGCCATTCTAGTTTGAACCCAGCCATATGCAAATCAGTCTTAACCCTGTGCCTCATGGGAACAGTCCAGACCGAACTGCCAGGCCAGGTCCTCCCTGGACTGGAAACAAGCATCCTAGGACCAGTTTCGGGGTTTCACCCCTCATCAGCCAGGATAGCTTGACTCCAGTGGCATGGAGAGCAGGGGACCCACGTCTGGGCATACCCATCCCACTCGGGGTGACAAATGCAAAAAGAACAATTGATGGACAGAATGCAGAACAATGTCATACATTTACCCCAGTACAGAGATCTGGGCCTATATCCATCGGTTTTTTGCTCACCATGCCATTCCAGTTTGAACCCAGCCATATGCAAATCAGTCTTGACCCTGTGCCTCATGGCAACAGTCCAGACCGAACTGCCAGGCCAGGTCCTCCCTGGACTGGAAACAAGCATCCTAGGACCGGTTTCGGGGTTTCACCCCTCATCAGCCAGGATAGCTTGACTCCAGTGGCATGGAGAGCACGGGACCCACATCTGGGCATACCCGTACCACTCGGGGTGACAAATGCAAAAAGAACAATTGATGGACAGAATGCAGAACAATGTCATACATTCACCCCAGTACAGAGATCTGGGCCTAAATCCATCATTTTTTTGCTCACCATGCTATTCCAGTTTGAATCCAGCCATATGCAAATCAGTCTTGACCCTGTACCTCATGGGAACAATCCAGACCGAACTGCCAGGCCAGGTCCCCACTGGACTGGAAACAAGCATCCTAGGACCGGTTTTGGGGTTTCACCCCTCATCAGCCAGGATAGCTTGACTCCAGTGGCATGGAGAGCACAGGACCCACGTCTGGGCATACCCGTCCCACTCGGGTTGACAAATGCAAAAAGAACAATTGATGGACAGAATACAGAACAATCTCATACATTCACCCCAGTACAGATATCTGGGCCTATATCCATCGTTTTTTTGATCACCATGCCATTCCAGTTTGAACCCAGCCATATGCAAATCAGTCTTGACCCTGTGCCTCATGGCAACAGTCCAGACCGAACTGCCAGGCCAGGTCCTCTCTGGACTGGAAACAAGCATCCTAGGACCGGTTTCGGGGTTTCACCCCTCATCAGCCAGGATAGCTTGACTCCAGTGGCATGGAGAGCACAGGACCCACGTCTGGGCACACCCGTCCCACTCGGGGTGACAAATGCAAAAAGAACAATTGATGGACAGAATGTAGAACAATGTCATACATTCACCCCAGTACAGAGATCTGGGCCTAAATCCATCATTTTTTTGCTCGCCATTCCAGTTTGAATCCAGCCATATGCAAATCAATCTTGACTCTGTACCTCATGGGAACATTCCAGACCGAACTGCCAGGCCAGGTCCCCACTGGACTGGAAACAAGCATCCTAGGACCGGTTTTGGGGTTTCACCCCTCATCAGCCAGGATAGCTTGACTCCAGTGGCATGGAGAGCACGGGACCCACGTCTGGGCATACCCGTCCCACTCGGGGTGACAAATGCAAAAAGAACAATTGATGGACAGAATACAGAACAATGTCATACATTCACCCCAGTACAGAGATCTGGGCCTATATCCATCGTTTTTTTGATCACCATGCCATTCCAGTTTGAACCCAGCCATATGCAAATCAGTCTTGACCCTGTGCCTCATGGCAACAGTCCAGACCGAACTGCCAGGCCAGGTCCTCCCTGGACTGGAAACAAGCATCCTAGGACCGGTTTCGGGGTTTCACCCCTCATCAGCCAGGATAGCTTGACTCCAGTGGCATGGAGAGCACGGGACCCACGTCTGGGCACTCCCGTCCCACTCGGAGTGACAAATGCAAAAAGAACAATTGATGGACAGAATGCAGAACAATGTCATACATTCACCCCAGTACAGAGATCTGGGCCTAAATCCATCATTTTTTTGCTCGTCATTCCAGTTTGAATCCAGCCATATGCAAATCAATCTTGACCCTGTACCTCATGGGAACATTCCAGACCAAACTGCCAGGCCAGGTCCCCACTGGACTGGAAACAAGCATCCTAGGACCGGTTTTGGGGTTTCACCCCTCATCAGCCAGGATAGCTTGACTCCAGTGGCATGGAGAGCACGGGACCCACATCTGGCCATACCCGTCCCACTCGGGGTGACAAATGCAAAAAGAACAATTGATGGACAGAATGCAGAACAATGTCATACATTCACCCCAGTACAGAGATCTGGGCCTAGATCCATCGTTTTTTTGCTAACCATGCCATTACAGTTTGAATCCAGCCATATGCAAATCAGTCTTGACCCTGTGCCTCATGGGAACAGTCCAGACCGAACTGCCAGGCCAGGTCCTCCCTGAACTGGAAACAAGCATCCTAGGACCGGTTTCGGAGTTTCACCCCTCATCAGCCAGGATAGCTTGACTCCAGTGGCATGGAGAGCATCGGACCCACGTCTGGACATACCCGTCCCACTCGGGGTGACAAATGCAAAAAGAACAATTGATGGACAGAATGCAGAACAATGTCATACATTCACCCCAGTACAGAGATCTGGGCCTAAATCCATCGTTTTTTTGCTCACCATGCCATTCCAGTGTGAACTCAGCCATATGCAAATCAGTCTTGACCCTGTGCCTCATGGGAACAGTCCAGACCGAACTGCCAGGCCAGGTCCTCCCTGGACTGGAAACAAGCATCCTAGGACCGATTTCGGGGTTTCACCCCTCATCAGCCAGGATAGCTTGACTTCAGTGGCATGGAGAGCACGGGACCCACGTCTGGGCATACCCGTCCCACTCGGGGTGACAAATGCAAAAAGAACAATTGATGTGCAGAATGCAGAACAATGTCATACATTCACCCCAGTACAGAGATCTGGGCCTAAATCCATCGTTTTTTTGCTCACCATGCCATTCCAGTTTGATCCCAGCCATATGCAAATCAGCCTTGACCCTGTGCCTCATGGGAACAGTCCTGACCGAACTGCCAGGCCAGGTCCTCCCTGGACTGGAAACAAGCATCCTAGGACCGGTTTCGGGGTTTCACCCCTCATCAGCCAGGATAGCTTGACTCCAGTGGCATGGAGAGCACGGGACCCACGTCTGGGCATACCCATCCCACTCGGGGTGACAAATGCAAAAAGAACAATTGATGGACAGAATGCAGAACAATGTCATACATTCACCCCAGTACAGAGATCTGGGCCTAAATCCATCGTTTTTTTGCTCATCATGCCATTTCAGTTTGAACCCAGCCATATGCAAATCAGTCTTGACCCTGTGCTTCATGGGAACAGTCTAGACCGAACTGCCAGGCCAGGTCCTCCCTGGACTGGAAACAAGCATCCTAGGACCGGTTTCGGGCTTTCACCCCTCATCAGCCAGGATAGCTTGACTCCTGTGTCATGGAGAGCCCCGGACCCACATCTGGGCATACCGGTTCCACTCGGGGTGACAAATGCAAAAAGAACAATTGATGGACAGAATGCAGAACAATATCATACATTCACCCCAGTACAGAGATCTGGGCCTAAATCCATCGTTTTTTTGCTCACCATGCCATTCCAGTGTGAACCCAGCCATATGCAAATCAGTCTTGACCCTGTGCTTCATGGGAACAGTCCAGACTGAACTGCCAGGCCAGGTCCTTCCTGGACTGGAAATAAGCATCCTAGGACCGGTTTCGGGGTTTCACCCCTCATCAGCCAGAATAGCTTGAGTCCAGTGACATGGAGAGCACGGGACCACGTCTGGGCATACCCGTCCCACTCGGGGTGACAAATGCAAAAAGAACAATTGATGGACAGAATTCAGAACAATGTCATACATTCACCCCAGTACAGAGATCTGGGCCTAAATCCATCGTTCTTTTGCTCACCATGCCATTCCAGTGTGAACCCAGCCATATGCAAATCAGTCTTGACCCTGTGCCTCATGGGAACAGTCCAGACCGGACTGCCAGGCCAGGTCCTCCCTGGACTGGAAATAAGCATCCTAGGACCGGTTTCGGGGTTTCACCCCTCATCAGCCATGATAGCTTGACTCCAGTGGCATGGAGAGCACAGGACCTACGTCTGGGCATACCCATCCCACTCGGGGTGACAAATGCAAAAAGAACAATTGATGGACAGAATGCAGAACAATATCATACATTCACCCCAGTGCCGAGATCTGGGCCTAAATCCATTGTTTTTTTCTCACCATGCCATTCCAGTTTGAACCCAGCCATATGCAAATCAGTCTTGACCCTGTGCTTCATGGGAACAGTCCAGACCAAACTGCCAGGTCCTCCCTGGACTGGAAACAAGCATCCTAGGACCGGTTTCGGGGTTTCACCCCTCATCAGCCAGGATAGCTTGACTCCAGTGGCTTGGAGAGCACGGGACCCACGTCTGGGCATACCCGTCCCACTCGGGGTGACAAATGCAAAAAGAACAATTGATGGACAGAATGCAGAACAATGTCATGCATTCACCCCCGTACAGAGATCTGGGCCTAAATCCATCGTTTTTTTGCTCACTATGCCATTCCAGTTTGAACCCAGCCATATGCAAATCAGTCTTGACCCTGTGCCTCATGGGAACAGTCCAGACCGAACTGCCAGGCCAGGTCCTCCCTGGACTGGAAACAAGCATCCTACAACCGGTTTCGGGGTTTCACCCCTCATCAGCCAGGACAGCTTGACTCCAGTGGCATGGAGAGCACGGGACCCACGTCTGGGCATACCCGTCCCACTCGGGGTGACAAATGCAAAAAGAACAATTGATGGACAGAATGCAGAACAATGTCATACATTCACCCCAGTGCAGAGATCTGGGCCTAAATCCATCGTTTTTTTGCTTACCATGCCATTCCAGTTTGAACCCAGCCATATGCAAATCAGTCTTGACCCTGTGCTTCATAGGAACAGTCCAGACCGAACTGCCAGGCCAGGTCCTCCCTGGACTGGAAACAAGTGTCCTAGGACCGGTTTCTGGGTTTCACCACTCATCAGCCAGGATAGCTTGACTCCAGTGGCATGAAGAGCACAGTACCCACGTGTGGGCATACCCGTCCCACTCGGAGTGACAAATGCAAAAAGAACAATTGATGGACAGAATGCAGAACAATGTCATACATTCACCCCAGTTCAGAGATCTGGGCCTAAATCCATCGTTTTTTTTGGTCACCATGCCATTCCAGTTTGAACCCAGCCATATGCAAATCAGTCTTGACCCTGTGCCTCATGGGAACAGTCCAGACCGAACTGCCAGGCCAGGTCCTCCCTGGACTGGAAACAAGCATCCTAGGACCGGTTTCGGGGTTTCACCCCTTATCAGTCAGAATAGCTTGACTCCAGTGGCATGGAGAGCACGGGACCCACGTCTGGGCATTCCCGTCCCACTCTGGGTGACAAATGCAAAAAGAACAATTGATGGACAGAATGCAGAACAATGTCATACATTCACCCCAGTGCAGAGATTCAAATAAATAGTAATAATGCAACTGAACGAAGCACAC